>JAJTUV010001817.1:0-244384 GCA_021653895.1 Mastomys natalensis | reverse complement strand
ACATCTGACAAAAGGCACTGTTTTATTGTCATTTTGGTTGTTGCTGTTATTGCTGTTTTACTCTTAATCAACACAGGATCTTTCTCTGTAGCCCTTGCTGTCCTAAACCAGGACACTGGACCAGCTGGCTCGAACTCTGAAACTCAGTTGCCCCTGCCTCCTAAGTGCTAAGATTAAAGATGTGTTCCACCATGCCCAGTCATGATAAAGGAGAGTCTTAAACATCACAAATTTTCCATAACACATGCAAATGGCTGGACCCCAAGGCAATGGTCACAGAGAAGAACAGGGATTAGATTATCACAAGACAAACATAGGGCATCTGGGAGAGAAGTGGATATAGCAGTGGACCTTAATGCTCATAAAAATGAATTGTTATCAAATCTGATCTAAGTCAAAACTGGGTCACAGTAATGCAGCATGAGTTCAGAGGCATATACTATAAAGTGTGTGTATGCCCATGCACATGTGACAGAAACAGAGACTAGTTCTCCATCTTAAACTTTTATAGTTTAGCAATACACTTTCAAATGCACTTGTCATTTCAAGTTGATACAATGTTAATATTATGGCTTTTCTTTTACATACCAGCTTTTTCCTACTCATTCTCCAATAAAAAGGATATTTTTTTTTCCATTTTGTTTTGAATTCTACTACCACAGTATTACTAACTCATTTTGTAACCTCCTTTCCAATTATTGGTAATGAGAATAGAAATTTCAGAACAGGAATTAGAGATCTAACTTTATACATTCCACTTTGCTGGCAGAGTATACGGAAGAGTGGGACTCGTGGCTGTACCTGTTTATGCTCCAGGCAATTGTAGGCATGGAGAAACAGTAAGATGAACCTACAAGATCTCCTGTTGTGAACGCACTGTCAGCTAGCTCAGCGAGAGTAGGTGGTTCAGGTTCTGGGGGAAGTCTTAATTCTTTCTACGTGTTTATTTTATAACATTTATTTGAATTTTATCATGACTGGGCATGTTGGTACACATCTTGTTCATTTTTCCTATTTTGATAAGACAAACTAGGTTTCGATAGACCTTTATCATAAGAAATTATTAGATAAATCCCTCTCTTGTAAACACAAATGCTCATTTTATGATCTCTTGGCCTTAGATGATCTAGAAAGGTGAGGGTGAAATGATTTAATCATACCATAATCTCAAAAATGAAAAAAAAAGATACAGCAAAGAACAGTAATTTAAGAAATAGCCTTTAACTTTTAATTCAGAATATTGCAAAGGAATCCTGAAAAAAAAATTTCGATATAAGGGTGTCTCATGTAGCCTTGGTGGTCCTGGAGCTCACATTGTAGAGCAAGTTGACCTCAAGCTCAGAGATCTGCCTGCCTCTGTCTCCTGAGTGCTGGGTTTAAAGTTGTGGGCTACCACTACGCAGTAGAATCCCAAATTCATGAAGCATGATAAAAGTAACAGGAGAATTTTCAATTTCAACTTGTATGTTTTCATTTATGGATTTTATATAGAAAAGTCTGCTCTTATGACATTTTAAGAACCCCGAATTCAATTGAAACGTAGATCAATGTCAAGCTACTAATTTTGCATAGAAGTTAGAATATTCATAAACAAGCTAACGGCCAAAGAATATATTATTTGGTAAGGAGTGGGCACACAATAAATCGTTGCTGATTGGTTGTCTTTATGAAGTTCACTATGAATTAATAATTGATTTCTTGATGGAAGAAGAGCATAGGAAAAAGCAAGTACATTCCATGTTCACAACAGAAGTATAAGTACTTTTAAATGCCTTCTCATTGGAGAAAATAAGCATAAAATCATAAATACTATAAAATGTAGTGCACTCAGTAACGTAAACACGGTTTCCAAAGTCAAAGTCTCAATGCTTTCCATGCAGTGTATATACACATATGAGCTCATGTGGATGAACTTCAGTGATTGTCACTGAAGATCCTACATTATGTCTATGCCATTACTTTTGAATGCACAGGATTTGCTGAATATCTGTGCTGCTTCTCATCATTATCTGAGTATTGGGAAGTTGTGCAATTCAGACATCAGGTTGAGCTGGCAGATAACCTAAAAGCATTTGATATCACTTCTTGTCAAAAACAGACAGTGAAATCTTAAAAGAATATATGTAAAAGCAAGAAAAACGAACATATGCAGTAGAACAGGAAAAGTGAGTTACATCAACTTTAAAGGGTAGGAAAGTCACAGATGATTTCAGAGACGACAAATCCTGCCCTCCGTCAGGCATCTCATGAATTTAATTTGATAAGCAAAAGTGCACAGAGATGTATCAATGGTGGGACTCTGAGACTATGAGCAAAGCATTCTGGGGATTGGAACACACTGCTTGTAATCACAGAGTACATTTTTTCTGAGTCTTGAGGACTTTGGAATAAATGTCACTGTTACCAAAAAAAAAAAAAAAAAAAAAAAAAAGATTTATTCAGTGCTCATGGCCGGCTTACCCTCTGGTCACAGGTATCTCTATTGCCAGCTGGAGCCTAACTTTGTAAAAGATGGAGAAGACAGATTAAAAACAGCTGTCATTACAGCAAATACTCATGTAGTAGGACTCCATATGACAAAGTACAAATCCATTTATTATTATTATTATTATTATTTATTATATTATTATAATTATTATTATCAAAGTATTTTCTATAAAGCTCCAAAATTTAAAAAAACAGAGCAATAATGTTTGATTACACTGTTCATAAATATTGACAATAATGGAGCAGTACTGTTTTATTAAAAAAAGAAAACTTATATATGAAGTGGTATGCCAATTGCTTCTACTTAGTTTTGAAAAATCATGGGACGTCACTTTCCTTGGGTACCAAGTCTAAATGTTTGTATTTTTTTTTTATGTATAAATCTCCAAACTTTATATACTTATTTGTATCACAAATTCTTCAGAGATATGCATTCATTTCAAACTTAATTATCTGCATATGCATATTATTTATTATATATCATATATCATATCATATTATTTATTATATCATATTATTTATTATTTATATATCATATATCATATTATTTATTATGTATCATATATCATATATCATATATATCATATACTCACATATATGCATATATGTGAGTGTGTGCCATTGGAAGCCAGGATAAAATAATGGATCCCTTGGAGCTAAAGTTATGGATCATTGTAAACAACAAAACGTGAGAGCTGAGAACCTAATTCAGGTCCACCAGAAGAGCAGTGAGTGTTCTCAACTGCTGAGCTAGCTCTTCAACTCCAAAGGATATCACATTTGACAAATGTAAAAAAAAAAAAATGTATTAGCACAACTCAAAAGTATTTCCTGGATAATAACATCTGCGAGTGAAAGATTGTAGCAGACAGCATATGAGAAACAAGCTAGCCAATGTATAAGAAGGACCCAAAGAAAAACAAGCAGTGCACAGCAGCAACAAAAACAAAATAGTAGTATTTGTATGGAGTATATATACTCTGTATGGAAATTATATTAGAACACATTCAGACCAGCTAATAATTATATTCACAAGGTTTCAGTCTGAGGGAATTTGCAGTACAAAATGTGTTATAATATTTAATGAGTTCAGGAAAATATACCACAATTCTGATTTTAGATGTGTTTGAACACACACACACACACACCCCACACACTACTTTAATACAGGCAGAAAAACATAAGAACCATTTGTGTACCTAAACACAATCTATAATGTATTAAGTTCAGTAAATTCATTGGAAATTCTACTGGAAAATTTAAAAAACTAATATTAAACTGGTTATGGTTAAGTTGGCATGCCCATAAACAGGGCAGCAGGATTGTCACCCAGGATAACATATAAGCTCTGGATGCCAGGTCCATGGAGCGGTGTTAGGGTCTCAAAAGGATAAAGAATACTGAGAAAGGAGTAGTGTCCCCAAAGAAGTGAGGTGCCTTTTCCTTATTGTAAATTTGTGGATATTATAAAATTTAAGATTTAGTCCATGGCCTTTTCCCAAGATAGAACTATTTCTTTTCTGCTTGTAAAAAAAAAATCAAATATTGCTATTAAATAAAATAAAGTCACCGATAATATTTAACTTCATAAGTACAGACAAGATTTCACAAAGACTCTCCACAAAGCCTGGGATATGATTTCAGAGCCAGGCTCAACTGTCCTACTGATTTCTCTTGGCATATCGGCTCACCTCTCTCTAGTTTATATGTTGCTAAGGATCAAACACAAGCACACTGTGCCAACTGAGCCAAATTCCAGCCTGGGTTAATGTGTTTTAATACAAGAGTGTTGTAGTGGTTGAGAGTTAAGTCTTAAAGACTAGGTGCAGTTCCGGGTCTATTACATATCACCTACGAACGCTGAGTAAATCACACAGAATCCTTCTTCATTTGGCTCTCCTCATGTTAAAGAGGCATAGTAAAATTCATGTCTCATTGGAATATTCTAAAGTTTAAAGAGCAATCTTCTTCTTTTGTTCTCCACACTCCTCCATCCGGTCTCTCATATGTGCGCATATATGTACATGCCAGGGAGAGTATGTGGTCTGAGGACAATTTCTGAGGATCAGTTCTCTTCCTTTACCACGGAGTCATTTTACTGACCAAACCTATCCCAGATATTTGTATTACTAACAAATGATTCACATGAATGTCAGATTAAGGTTGAACACAAAACAGGAAAATGTACTAGTTTTCTTTCAGAGGTTTATAATTTTGCTAAGGAGATGAAAAACTAATGTAATAATTATAAAATAACTATAAAATTATATAATTATAAAATAATATATATACACATGCATACATAGGAGTAAAACAAAATAGGATAAAATAATAGGAAACTTTAAAAAGCAAAAGGAAATTCCCATATAAATGTGGAGTGGAGAGTAAGCAGAGAAGCTTAACTAATTAGGGAAAGCTCAACATGCAGAAACTTAAAGGTTAATGTTCAAGAATACCACAGGCTAGCTTTCAACATGCCAGTTGAAATTAAAAACTTCAATTCTAATTTTTAACTGAGAACATCTATATACATATAAGTCACTTAGTTTTTCTATTTCTATATTAAAACATATCACTGATTTAATGAATTAGAATTTCCAACAAAAAATTTAATTTAAATGACTAAAGGCTTTGTAAATTTCAACCGTTAAACACTACCCTTTAAATAACTTGAATTTTATTTTAAAAGAGTAAGTTAGAAGAGTTAAATCTTCCTTGCAAGTAATATAGAAAAATTCAGAAACACGGTAAAATATGGCCAGATTTGGAGTTTGATGCACTAGGGTGCTTTGAATAAGACAATTGATAATGACATTAAATCCTCTGCATCCTAAATGACACTTTTTGTTGGCATAATGGCCGATTTCTCTCAGGGGCAGAGTAAATCCAAGTAACAATGTTAAGCAATAGCGAGCTGGCAAGTTTGGAAGTGAGCTCGTAAACCTGCCAGATGACCTGTGAAACATAGATTTCGAAAGGGGCCATGAAATCTGGGGTAAGCTGAATGTTGTATTTTGAATCCACTTTAGGTAAAGTGTGCATTTTGCCAAGAGAGGGAGGAATAAATGTATGCAAGAGTGGGTGCTCTGCAGGAAATTTAAACTAACACAGTACAAACAGGAAAAGGTGAGAGAGGCCCACAAGGCCTGTGGCAGGGACCAGTTAGCACGTCAGAGGCATGAAGCACTTAGGATACATATGCCAGTGCTCTAGGAGGTAGTAGAAGCCTGCCTGCAACAAAGGACACGCTGGAGTACCAGAGAAAAATGTGCACAGAAAATGCTGGACTTTTATTTCCTGTATTGTTAACAGGGCAGCGAAACTTCATTTTCTTAGTAGGAAAAAAAATCTGATTATATTTGTGAGTGGTGAACAATATTGTAAAGATTTGTTCATATAAATAAAATAATCTTTGGCTTTAACAAAGTTACACTGGTGCAGTCTTATGAATATCCAGGTCAGATAAATACCTTTGAAATCAGTAGTAATGACAATATCCACTTAGTGAAGTCAGTGCTTGTGAGGGCACGTCTGTATTTTTTTTCGTTCTTTCTTTTGTGAGTTTTCTTTCTCTTTTGAGATGCACACAGCGTGCACTCGTGTTCTGAGTGGTAACTGGAGCACTTACCCCTTTTCCTATCAATTTTAGATGCATTGATACCAAATAACAAAAATTGAGCAAGTGTGACCTTCAGCAATTACAGTTTATAAGGTTCCCATTAAAATCTTTAAGCAAGAACTGATGCTTTCCTGTGAACGCAGCTTATTCGCCTACACAAGAGCAGTTCATATTAGGTCCCTGAAAAGAGGACCCTGAACACTCTTTAGACACCATTTAAACAAAGGATGTAGACTCTGAACGCTATTTGGATAAAAGATTTCAAGTTTGTGATGACAATTGCCCAGTCTTCAGCAGATTCCATTCTTTATGTGGCCTCTAAATAAGACTTATTTTAAACTGGGAATTTAAAAAAAAACATCAAAGCAAACAATGGAAGAAAAATATCATAAGAGAGGATCATATATCCTGGTGAAGGAAGGGAACCTAGATTCTGTGATGACAGTTTCATCTTTTTTTAGCACCCCGTTCTTTGCTTTTATTGCTTCTCTGAATCACTGCCCAGCAAGACTGTCCTAATTTGTTATCACTAACAATAGAAATAAGAGTGCTTGTAATCGGTGTATCATAAATTGACTTACTTTTCTTAAAATTATATGGTGTCATTTGACATGTATGTGTTAATTGGAAATTCAGAGATGTATTTTGAGATGCAGGTGGATATGCAAATGCAAATGTTTATGTTTTATTAGATTGATGTTTGCCACAAGGTGTTTACAACGAAATCATTGAATACTAATTCCCAGAATAACTCTTTCTGCACTCAAGCTGGGTAACTGAAAGCAGCGCTTGTGTTTATTGAAAATGTACAGTTCTCAAAGGCACTTTCCAGTAGAGTTGAAAATGGTTCACACATCTCAGCACAGACTAAGATTCCAAAAAATAAACAAGTTTTTATGGCACATATCTTTTCTTTTGGGCTCCCTTCTGAATTATATATTCAGTTACTACAACTTTGTAAGGACTGTGTCTCCATTTTTTTTTTTTTTGGCAACTGTGGCAAAGAGAATTTTAATAAATTATTAAGTATGATCATTTACAATGACCAAGTGACTTGACAAATAAAATTCATTAAATATCAAAAAACAGTTGAAGAGAAAGAAGCAGATAGATAAATGGCTTTTGTAGTATGGAAAAGACATTCCATTTGATCCCAGAACTGCAAGAAAAACAAGATACAATGTTACTGAGTTAAAGCACTGGCAATTTTCTGTAACAAATGAAGAAATAGTTGGTTTCTGAATACTTAAAAACTGAAAACAGAATCAATCACAGATTATTTAAGACATACTATGTTTTTCTAGGCAGAAAAATCTAAAAAATGAAGGAGAAAAAGTAATTAGACTCTAAATGCTATGGTGAATATGTATATTCATATATGATATATATGATGAAAAATATATATGAATGACTCAAATTTGTAATTAATGATTGGGGGACACACTGAGATTCCTAGTTTACTCCTTCATGTCTAACAATGACTTAAAAAGTCTGCTCTGTAAATCTGATCACCTAGAGAGTAATTACCGAGTGAAATCAAAGGAAAACATAAAAGTAAGATTGGGATTCACATGCTTCTAATGAAATCGATGTTGGATGAATACTTGAAAACTCTTTAAAGGCCAAGCAGTGGTTAAAGAGTAACAAAATAAATTGTAAGCTAGGTGGTGGTACATTGTTTAATCCCAGCACTCAGGAAGTTGAGGGAGAGGCAGAGACAGGCAAATCTATGAGTCCAAGGCTAGCCTGATCTACAGAATGAATCCTAGGACAGCCAGGGCTATACAGAGAAACCCTGTCTCAAAACAAACAAACAAATAAGCAAACAACCACACACACACACACACACACACACACACACACTAGTAAAATGTAAATTCAAAGTATAAAATGATAAGGTCACTCTCAAAGATCTTTACATCTTATAAGAAAGCTGTGTATTTACTAGGGCCTTTTAACAATTCAGGAACATTTAATAAAATTAACTGAAAGATAGAAGGAACCATCCTCCTGATCTTGTTTAAGGAAATGAAATTGTGCAGAGGCCTGGGACCAAGAGGATAGGCCTATTTATAGTTCTCAGTTGTATACTTTGAACCTAAGTGATACTGGTAGCAAATCTAGAGGATTAAAACAAGAAAGAGATTTATGCAGTAACTATGAGAATTGAAAAGAACAATACTTAGCATGAAAGTCTTCAGCATGGTGGGCCTTATGATCACTATTTTTGTAGGCCAAATGTCTTTAATAAAACTGTATGTATGTGATCAGCTTCCAGATCAAATTTTAAACATGAAACTTATACTGAACTCTTATCATTTTATTTAAATTTTATTCAGTTTCTGATTTATTCAGATTCAGATTCAGTTTATGACTTTTCTTACATTTGAAACTATGATCCTTTGTAGCCAGATTCGACTCACTGTGTTCTTAGCATCATGCTGTTATATTGTTTGGCTCTTGATAAGCCAAGACATTGCCCTTAGAAATATCACCATATCCTAAAATACATCCCATTTGGTAAAACCATGCTCACAAACACATTTCCACAAACAAAATAAGAAGATGCTAAATTCCCTACGAGAGTCAACACCTTCCTTCAGCCATTTCCCCATGTTATTGATGGTATTTAAGAGATGAACAGAGAGGAAAAAATGCAATTTAATATTGTGTATCTAATAAGTTTTTTTGTTGTTGATTTTTGAGCATAAACTGTTTATACATCGCCAGCAAATGGCTGATGCTCAATAGAACATATAATTATATGCTAGGCATCATATAGTAAGTGTCATTTTGCAGAATTCTATAAGGGTAGCACAGCTGTCTATTGTTTTAAGCATCTCTTATTCTTGGTGCCACTATGTTCTTTGCTGTATTAGTGATTTTCTACTTTGACACACCTTTTGCATGCCTCTCTGTGCTATGTGTTCCATGCTGGAACAATGGTTTCTGGAAAATGGAACGTGTTTGATCTCTACCCTTTTGTTCTTTTATTGCTTTCAGGTTTTTCTAGCAGTCTCAAATTTTAAATTGCACTTGTAGGCACAAGATGCTGATGTGTCAAGTTTCTTCTTGAATGTTAGCATGCTGAAATGTCTCTCTGTGATAACTAAGACCAAACACAACCCTACTTACTAGTTAGGCATCTCCGGTGTCAGCAGTATTTTATAAAAGTATCTTGTAAATTAAATTGGGCTTTCAAGTATAATTCTCTAAGCAATGATTACTATTATTTATCAGCCAAGTTCTACTCTGACTCTCAGATCACTGCATATTTCACAAATGCCTCAGAGCAGCATTTCTGTTTATTTTCCTTATGGTACACAATAGCGTCTGGCGTATATAATTACTGTGATTCAAAACTCAGCTACTTAATTTTAAAGCATGTAAACTTTTTTGGTTTCTATCAAAGTTTCCTTGCTACCTTATATACCTAACTGTGGCATCTATCTGTCAAATCTCCACAATGTAAGGTAACCTGAATGCAAATGCCACAATATTCTTTAAAGCTCTTTTAGTAATATGCTCATATTTTTTAAATTAACATTAAGTAAAAAAAAAAAAAAAAAAAAAACTCCACGCTCTTCTAAACAAATTTATTTTCTGTTGTCTTATGAGGTAAATAAAGCCTCTTGCCATTTCCGAGCTGGAAGAAATCTTTGTTCACAGTCCCATTCTGTGATATTTATAGAGGTTGATTTAGCAACAGAGTTTAAAATGAAATTATATGTATTGTGAATACTCTTAATTTTTACCTATATTCTCTTAACCACTTTATAGTACTTATAAAATGGCATGATTTTTGCTAAATTTATTTTAACATACTTTTATGGACTGATTCATATGCAATTTTTTTTCCTCTCTTTGGTCAGTCTTGTCTCAAGTGATGTGTGTGTATCTTTTCTGAATGGTTACTGTGGTGGTTTGAATGTGCTTGGCCCATGGGAAGTGGCAGGTGTGGGTTAGGAGGTGAGGGCTTATTGGAGGAGGTGTAGACTTGTGAGAGGTAGTGTGTCACTGTGAAGGCTTAGAGAGCTCCTATGCTCAAGCTCCACCCAGTGTGCAAGTGTTTCTTCTAGCTGACTTCTTGCTCAAAATGTAGAACTCTCAGCCCCTCCAGTACCATGTCTTCCTTCACACTGCCATGCTTAGAGGCATCATGATAATGAACTGAAACTCTGATACTACAAGCCAGCCCTCATGAAATATTTTTCTTGATAAGAGTCGCTCTTTATAAGAATCGCTTTGGTTATAGTGTTACTTCACAGTAATGGAAACTCTTAGACAGTTACCTTATCTACTCTATCCTTCCACAAACCTGCCTATATCTATATATGCCTCCATATCTATCTATCTATCTATCTATCTATCTATCTATCACATCTAAATATCAATAATTTATCATAAATCTGATCTTATCATATTAAATTTCTTAATTTCTTTTTGGCACAATAATTTCTTCTAAATCAAACTTGTCAGTTTTTCAATAGTTCTGAATGCATGAAGCATCACATTTTATACAAAACTCAAAGCATCAAGATCATTTATGTATAACTAGATAGGTTCCTAGAAGTCATAATCATGTGTTTGGAATCACTGAGAGAAGATCATGGCTGACTATACATTGTAACAAATATAAAGCTTTATGGGTCTGGTTACCAACATAAAATTTGTATTCTGCATTCAAACAAGGACATTTTCTATTAATATGCAAAACTTATTTGTAATCCTCTTAATAAGCTTAGATAAGTCCTATAATTCTTTACCTGGTTCACAAGGCCGTGTTGGATCTGATGCCACTTCTGCCCTTCTAGCTATGTATTTTTCTTAAACTGCTAAATTTGGTACCCACTGCAGTGAAGGGCTGTAGCAACTGATAACTAATTAATGAAAATTATCGAGGAAGTTCAGCTATTAAGATTAAGAAGAAGTAGAAATTTATTTAGCCTTTATGTTATTTTAGAAGGTATCAGATATTCAGCTTACAGAATTCCTCAGGTTTTCAGTCTTTTAAAAAATATTCACCACATTGCACCAATGCAGCCCTTCAGAGTCACATTTAGAGACCTGTTCCCACTCTGCTTCATTTCACATTTTCATCACTAAACGTGAGAAAAATCCTTTCCAGTGGCCTGGCCCGAGCAAAGGGAGATCATAGATACTATCAACTTCATATTTCTAAGTGCTCACCATGTCTTTGGATGATAGATACTATAGATCACAAAGATTCATTACATTTTCTGATAGGATTACATTGTGAATGGGAAAGTAGACAGGAGGCACCCTAGAGAAAGGAGCACACAAATGGCTTAAGTGAGATGCTAAAGTCTGAAGATAACTTAATTTAAGTCAGAGCTGGAAAGTTAAAGAGAAAGTAATTTTAGCTGAATTGAATAATGCCACCCGTCGTGTAAGAATAGTCTTCCATTTACATAAGATATAATTTTAAAGTGGATTTCCTGGAAGTCGTCTATGTACTATATATAATTATCTCAGATGACAACAGGGTCTGGAATCAAAGGTTGCAACAGCTCTGAAATATATACCACATATTTCTTAGAAGTAAAATGGGGTAAAAGTGTTTTGAAGGAGGGAATAGAGAAATAGGGAGTGACTTTAATTTGGGATACAGGTAGAGTTAAGTACAAAACCAGGTAAGAGGATAAAAAAATATTAAAGATGTCTGAAAATATCAAAAGTCATATCTATGTACCTAAAATTACATGTAAATCTATGGAGGCATATGCATATATAATTTAATGATTTAAATGAAATCTTCCCATCTGTGTGGGCAATGATTCCCCCCCCCCCCGCCTCAATAGCCATGGACTGTCTAACAAAACCCAACTCTAAGCAGAAGTAGTTGTTAGTTCAGGTTGTCTAAGTACTCTCAAAATATTTTAGGCTACTGTTGTTTTCCATTGGTGTCTCCTAGAGGTAGAAAGTAAATCCATATTGATGAAGACACCATGTACTTTGGACACAGGACACAGAATACCTGAGCTAGATTTGACCTGAAATCTTCTTCCCTGAGGACTAGCTTTTATGGTACCAGAAGATGCAATGCAAGTATACAAGGGAAGGAAGGAAAGAAGGAAGGAATAGTAATACTCAGCTATGATTTACCAAAATAATGTCCATTATAGCACTAGAATAGTGCAAGAGTTGTTCACATATCTTGAATGTAATCTAAAATGTGTCCAAGGAAGCTACAACTGACAAAAAACTTAAGTCCAGACCATAAGTGCTTCAAAAACATCTCAAGAATCAGAAAGGGTATTCATGTCAGCGATGCAGAAATGTAGTTTTTTTGCAAAGAATTTTTCCAAAAGACATTTCTGAAGAAAGTTGTAGAGAGCCCTTCCATGCTCAGGGATATTTATCGATCTTTCTTATGTTGAGCCAATAAAAAGCCTCAGTAGCCATGGTTCAAATGGATAAAATACTGCTGGTAGACTTTTGTGTTGTCATATGACTCCAGCTTTGCAAGAATGCAGAATGTAAGAGCTAAAGTTTCATGGAGATCTTCACCAAGATTTAAAAGAAACCCGGAAGGACCAAGCAGTGCATTGTATGGCTAGTCTACCTAAAAGAATCCCTTGGTTAAACACGGAATGGTCACAATGAACTCAATGCTATGTAGAGACTCCAGAAGAGAAAAGGCACCACAAATACACAGCATTTGCCAAGAGATTCTATAGGAAGCATGCAACACCAGCCTAGAGACAAAGCATATAAATACCAACAGCACAGTAACAAAACAGAACTGCCTTATGCTGTGGGAGCCTGTATTCCATTAGAGTATACCATTAATGCTAGATACTAGTTGCATAATTTTATGTTTTCTTGCTAGATTTCAGTCTTCCTATGGTTCAGTTCCTTTTTTGCCCAGTTTCTTGATCAAACCACTTAGCACTAGGAATTTATATCAATGCATGCCCACCATTGTATTTTGTAAGTGTGCATTTTTATTTTCTCCCTATTCTACTCCTTTTCCTCCTCCTGTTAACTCTTTCTTCGTTTAAAGTACTAGCTCAGACTCTCATGCAGGCAAAGGGGATTGGGGAGGGAGAATGTGGGATGGGGGGTTGGCGGAGGGTAACTGGGAAGTGAGATATCAATCATTTAGATGTAAGTGAATGGAATGATCAATAAAAAATAAAATACTAGCTCAGAATATTTAATCCATGATGAAAGTATTAATATTTGAGAGACTATTGGCAATAAACTAAGTGCATTTTCATTTTTGAGATGAACGCAATTACAGTCAGTTCTACAGTTTTACTCTTAAGTCTATGTGCCTGTCCTTGATGTAGCCATTTTGGAAAAGGTGAAAATTAGAGATGCAGAATCTAAAGAGAGGTTGTTGTGTCACTGTAGAGATATACTTGTGGGGCTGATGTATTCCTCCTGATTTTTGGCTCTGGGTTTTCCGTACAGTGATCAGTTTTATTGTACCATTTTTTTCCCATCATGACGTTCTATCTTGTCAGAGTGACAAAACCACCAGGAGAACCAATCATGGCAAGGGATGTCTATAAACATGAGCCAAGATAAATATCCCCTCATACAAGTTGCTTATTTCAGGTACTTGTAACATAGCAAGCTGACAAACACAGTGGCTAAGTAGTAAACACGAGAGGCTACCACTGGATTAGAGAGGGAACCGCATTAGTAACACAGACCATCTGATAAAGGTCTGGTGTCCCATGTTTGCACCATCTTCTGAGAATCCCTACAGATTTGTCTAAGGTGAGTATAGGCTAAAGTTCATGAGACAATCACAACTACTAAGCATAAAAAAATATGCTACAACTCCTGAGCTACTTCCTGGAAAACCTAGACATACAAAAATAGACACAGTAGGGTCTTTTTTGTTTTTGTTTGTTTTGGCTAGCAGACCTTTGCTGTTTGTGCCTCTGGTCTTTTATTTGGCCTTTTGGGTTCTACATATTTTTACTATTACTCCACGTGTGTGTGTTGCTCAATATGTATACATATTTTACTATTATTCAATATATATATCTATATCTATCTATCTATCTATCTATCTATCTATATATATATGATTTAAAACTTGATGTTCATTTTTAAATATATTTTATTCTGCATATTATTTCTTTCTTAAAATTTACTGTGATTTCTTTTCTGAGTAGTACTATTATAATACTTGGTGATAATTTCTTTTAGTTGGTTATTTTATTTATTTACATTTCAAATGTTGTCCCTCTTCCCAGTTTCCCTTCAGCAATTCCCCCTTTCCATGCCCCCTCCTCTGCCTCTATGAGGGTGCTATCCCCCTACCCACGTCTACCTTACCGCCCTAGCATTTCACTACACTAGGGCATCAAGCCTCCACAGGACAAAGGGCCTCCCTTCTCACTGATGCCAGATAAGCCAATTCTCTGCTACATATGTAGCTGGATTGATGGGTCCCTCTATGTGTACTCTTTGGTCGGTGGTTTGGTCCCTGGGAGCTCTGGGGGAAGTCCAGTTAGTGTTGATATTATTGTTCATCCTGTGGGGTTGCAAACCCCTTCAGCTCCTTCAGTCCATCCCCTAACTCCTCCACTGGGGTCCAATAGTTAACTGTGGGCATCCACATCTGTATATGTTTGTATACATACAGTATTATAATAGTTATTTGTTTATTTGTGCTATCTCACCTACTTAATGACAAATCCTGAGGTTTTATGTGTGTGTGTGTTTTAAGATGCTGAGGTTAGCACTGGAGTTGGTTTATTGACACTAACAGGTTCTTTTATACTGGGTAATTGGACATTGAGGGTTTATGAATATAAATGGGAAAGATATAGCTCCTGATTAAGCAGGTTTCATGGAACTGCATAATCTATTGTTTAGACAAATTGCTTAAGTAAATATTAAGAATTTGAATGAGAAACAAAACATTTGTGGTAGTTGTATTTTAAAAGAATTATCATCTGGATCAACAAAATTTAAAATGTAAGGTAGGTAGACATTACTTCCACTAAATAATTAAGTTAGTAAATCATAACTTTCTCCATGATAGTACTTGTAGAGAGAGAAGTAATTAAATTCATAGTTAATAAACCATTTTTATATAAATGAAATTGCCATCAAGATGTAATATAACTTGCCCAATACCAGTATCGTTCTTGGATAGGTTAAATCCTATCTCAAGAAGCATAATACATTCAGAAATGCATATGATATAATACTGTTGACAAATTATTACTATCATCAGGCATATCAAATTTTTTTGCATATTTGAAAAATATGCCCTATGACTACGTGTATTTAATGAGTACTTGTACTTGATAATGACTTGTTCCACTAGACAGAAACCAGACTGAGAGCAAGGCTCTTATCCATTTTCTTTCACCCATCCTGTTGTGCTGTGGAGGGTATTTAACATGGTACCCACAATGATAGATGAATATTCAACATCCACTATTGTGCAAAAATTTCATAACCTGAAATGTCATTTAATTTTCCATAAACTAAATGTAAATTATTTTCCTTTTAATGTACACTTTGGGCACATCTAATAAAATTAACTTCTAAATATGAAAGGGAGAACAATTACATTATTATATGAATGCCTAGATTAAGATTACAAACAACATTTAGAAGACATTCTGTTTTGAAGTCACTATTACAAACTTTGACTTGGAGAAATTTGGAAAAACGTTTAATGTATCCTCATGTGTATGAATGTTCAATATAAGAAGCAACAGCATTTTAGAGATCATCATGATCCAGTGATAAAGGGAATATCATGTTGAAGGCTGGAAGACAATACACATTTCGCATCAAGAAACTGAGAAATCACCAAGCTCCTTGGCAAACATTTGGCCTACTCACCACTCCCATCAGTGGCTTCAAAGTGTATCTGTTTCCTATTACTGCAGATGGTCTTTACCAGATTGCAGAAGATGCTATTTAATATTAAGCTAAGGAAAGCTGACACTACCATTCTTGTCTTGCCAAATATTGGGAAATTTAATTAAACAGACATTTGACTTCAAGAAGGCAATGTTGAAAACTAAATAAACTTTATCCTTTTAACCTTATTGACTGACCAGAGTAACATGAAAACATCAATACCTCTGCACAATGAGAACTGAAATTGAATGAACTCCGTGTCTGTCAAGGATGCGATCACTAATGGAGGTGGCAGAGCCAAACTACAAATCAAATTATTCTGATGCAACAGCTCCATCTTAAGACTTCACATAATTTCCATCCCACCACTTTGAAACATCTTGTTTATTTGATGATATTAATTTTTTAGGTTCTAACATTATTATACTAGAACATGCAGGTTACACTTAGAGCATACTTGTTTGTTTATTGCATGCAAAATGGAATAAAATGAAATTTGTACAGTTTTAGAGTTAGCATTTTCTATGATTCTCTAAAAATCCGCATGATAGTTCAAAGGTTAATTGGGATACATCTTAAAACATTTCACATGTACTCCATTTTGCATGTATGCTACCTGGGAAACAGATTTAGGCTTAATTAAAATGGTTTAAAGCAAAAGCAATAATAGTCCCTCAAGCTGAATTCCTAAAGCCAGTGGATATTTTACCTTACGGGGCAAAAGAAATTTTGCAGTGAGATAAAGTGTAATAGTAACTACAAATTAGCGCATTATAAGAGGACACCATACAGCAAAATAATAGAGGTTCTATTTTCACTCCAAGTATATTTGTTTTTCTGTTACCAAATTGGAGATCACTCAGCTTTCAAAAGCTAATAATGAGAACGGTCCTTAAGTTTATAGACATTCTTTTCATAGACTTCTTTTGGAATTATAGTAAAATTACATCACTTTCCCCTTTCCCTATTCTACCTCTAATCCTTCTCATGTGCGCCTTGCTATTTTTTAAATACATTAACTCTGTCTCTCTTTCTTTTAAAACACACACACACACAAACACACACACACACATTGCTGAGTCCATATAATGTTATTTGTATGTCTTATATGCATATGATTCCAGGAATGACTACTTGCAATTGAATGACTAAATTGGAGGCACATAGACACTCTGAAGTACTATTAGGCTGTAAATTAAAATGAAATCACGCCATTTGCAAGCATATAGCTGGACTTAGAAGACATTATATTAACTATGGCAACCCAGTCCCAGAAATACAAACAACATCTCTCTAGCTGAACTTTGACATTTTAATCCGAGTTGCGAATTATTTTCATTTTAGGAAATCATGATAACAAAAGTAATAACACAATTGCTTAGAAGCAGGTGCACATGTTACAGTGATCTGATCAGAGCACATCAACTCCCAACAAAAATCCCATTTGTCCATATTTGGTTCGGAGCACATCAAAGTCATCTATGATACATTGAAGGATTAAGGTTGTTGACTCGTTCAAACGATAAGAAATTCAAAAAGTACAAGTTGCCACAGAGATTAAGTTTGGGAGAAGTTCTTCAACTTTTACTTAATTACACGTACTATAAATGACAAATCTGAAGGAAGAGAGGGAAATAGAAGTAGGAAAAGAGGAGAAAGATGAAAGAAGGGAATTGGGAAGAAGGGAGAAACAGGAAGGGACAGAGAGGGAGGACAGAGAGGGAGGACAGAGAGGGAAGCCTAAGAGAGAACACTACTAATGCTCAATGAGAAGGCAGACAACTTTTAAATTTATATTTTGTGTAACTCTTTATATAGTTTGCGAGAAATAAAAAAATGTCAGAATTAAGCATTGAAAGGAGAGTAAGAAACGGTTGACAAATATACTTAAAGGATAACAATCTAATTATCTAAACCTGGAACGTTGGGTGAAATGTGTGAAAAGATGGCGAAAACATTTAGACATCATCTAGAAGACACCAGTAGGAAACACTTAGCAACTGGAGAGGGGCAACAGCTACTGACCTTGAGCTCTGAAAGAAACAAAGTTAAAATGGAATTTCCAGGGATTTTTTTTTTTTAAATTAAAGAAAATCATCATTAAATTGGTGGATTTCTTTTGCTGAAAGATAAGTACTAAACCTTTAAAGTATGTATCATTGCATTAAGTAATCAGATTTTCCACAGCCTTGCTGCTGTAACAGTCATTAGTTCATATGCATGAATCCTTTTCTAAGTATACTTTGTCTCTCCTGTGTAGGCACTTTGGTTGGGTAAGCTTCCTGATAGGGACGGATGTTGGGAGCTACTCCAAACTTTATTCAATGATGTTTCAAAGTCCAATCAGTACTGAGACAAATAAAGCATATGCCTCAAGTATTAGCAAATGCGTGCCCCTCTGATGTGATGGCGTCTGGTGTGAGTGTTAGGTGAGCTAACAATCACAGTTTCAGTCCAATTAGCTTTTGCCTTATATCTGCCTTTAGCAAATGGGTTACCAGTTGCCAAATGGGAAAGTGTCTCCCAACTGTTTGAAAAGTTAAAAAAAAAAAAAAAAAAAAAAAAAAAAGCAAAACAAAACAAGAACCTCTCTCAAAAAAATACTGTGATGTCCATTTTATCACCTATGTAGAAAGACAAAATTAAATTCCAGCCTTAGCAGAATTACTGAATCCTTTGCACATTAAACTATGGACTTGAAACATTTAAAAGCATGCCATTATTTTTATACTAACTGACTCAAGGGAAATTTCACTAGATAATTATTTATGGAGATAAACAAGATGTATATATAATCTCATTGTGCTTTTGTAACAACACATTTTCATGTGCAACTCTCCAAAAGAAACATATAAAGGGAAACATGAAGAAAATTAACTGAAATATATATTCATATGTGTGTGTATGTGTGTGTATGTGTATTCATATCCCTCTAAAATCATACTGTGTGTGACATACATGCAAGTATGTAATTCAATGGCAGTAACTTAATGAAATTTGAGTGTCATTTTTTTCATGCATCTACAATATTTTTCGTTATTTGTCTTTTTCATTTGAAGACAAGGGCCTCAGTTTGTAGTTCTAGCAGGTGGCCTGGAACATCCTCTGTAGATCAGGCTGGCCTGGAACTAAGAGATGCACCTGCCTCTGCCTCCATAGTGCTGAGATCAAAGGTATGTGCCACCTCACCTGACTCTCCTTATTTGCCTCTTTATGTATGTAACCTTTTTTGTAAATTTATTTTATGTTTGATGTTTAGGTTATGTGTAGGTTCATGTGAATGAAGTTCTGCACAGAAGCTACTGGTGTTGGACACCCGTAAAGCTAGAGATACAGTCTGAGATGCCCAGTGTGGGTACGGAAATTGCACTCAATTTCTCTGCACAAACCATAGGAGACCTCCACTATTGAGTCATCTCAACATCCTCCCTTAACCAGAGTTCTAAAAAGACGTTTCTTTCTGGCCTCCAAATAGTTTGTATCCCTACGGAAAGCTTAGTTTTAGATTTGTTACTTTCATTACTGTAAATAAATAAGAGGTCTGTGTTTTAACCACCACAGCACTGGCACTTTGGACACCAGGTCAGAAAGATACTAATACTAACAAATCTTAATATTAATAAAACAGAACATAGCAAATAAGATGAAGAGCAAGACAACGGTTCCGAGTATCTGACAGTGACACTTCACACACAGCTGCATGGAGGTGTCTGCTCCTTGTGACACTAGATCGTAACAATGAACTCATCCCTAAGTCCTGATGAAAAGGTAGAAGTCAAGCTAACTTCAGCACAGGATTTTTCTTTAAAGGTTCTATCCCCTGAGAAATAATGCATTTCATGAAATCTCTAAGCCTTAATGGCTCTGTGATGTGAAGATATTTATATGTGTTCTATCATAAATTAGAAGAGGTCAGCAGAAGATCCAAAAGTACTTCAGTTCAGATTCCTACTAGGCAAAGGTATTTGAACGAGTTATTTAATTTATATCCTCAGTCTGCTTAATTATAAAATAGAATCCAGTAATGGTGAAGGTTGCCCTGAAAATATTCTATAATGTATTTTAGTACAATTTTGGTTTGGGCCCTTCAAATGTAAACAGCATGTACTATTAGGAAAGTGCTGTTAATCATCCCTGTTAGTATCTTGCTTTCCTTTATGATTGTGACAAGGGAAGAAAATCAAGTAGCAGAGGCATCAGCTATTTTTATTAAGCATCTCAGAATACTCTTTCTCGATCACTTGTTTGCTGAGCTGTCGGCTCGGAAGTCACTCCAGCATCCACTCCAATCAGAGAATAAGCTGCTAACTGTTTAATGATTAATTTGCATCAAATGGTTACCTAGCAACCATCTCTAATATAAAATTAGATCTGATTTTCTGTGAAGCCTACAGTCTTACTAAATGGTGCAAAGACAGAGGAATACTAGTCAATGCCAAAATGTTAACTCTTAAAAACACATTCACATATAACATTTTATGAATTTGAATCAGAAATGACACCACCTTTAAAAATAGCTTCGTTTAGTCTTTTCATGTTTCAGTTTTTATATATAAGCTGGATATCATAATGAAAATAATTAAAAAATTTTAATTTACATTAATTGTATTCTGGAAACTTCAAGTTCTACTACATAAATAATCATTTGAATATTTAGTACAACACTGAGGTAATCACTTGCATTGAGAAATCATTTTTCTAAACCATCAGATCAATTGAAATATTTATAGTAAACAGTGAGATCCTTATCCATAATATTCATGAAAGGCATGGGGTAAGTCCTGTTTCCTACAAGCTAGTTAGAGAAGGAAGGAAGGAAGGAAGGAAGAATGGAAAGGAGAGAATGAGGGAAGGAAGGATCTTGTCATATTTCTTATAGGATAATGCTAATTAATCATGGAAGTTCAACCCTTTTAGAATTAATAATAAATGAACATTTAAGTGATTGACACTTATTGGTGCTCAATCTACAGCCTGAGGATAAAGATTAAACACTACGAAAATTATCATCTCATAACTCAAGGGACAGCATCTAGTGGAAGTGATATATATCAAGAACTCATGAAAAGTGTATTAGCTTCAGTGCTAGTAAAAAATGTGGGCAATACTGATCAATGACCAAGGAAATGCCCTCAAGACACGAACTAACAAGTTTCCCATTCTTCATTTATCATTTGTTCTCAACAGAGTGCCACATGACATCTATGGCAGAGCTGTTGTTCATAATTCATGTGTTTCAGGCTTCGTGTTTTAATCCCTGATGTAAATATCAGTGCTGACACAGCACAACGAGCCATTCTGGGTTTGTCTTCCTAATACAGGTCATGCTATTCTTTTTTTTTTTCTTTTTTCAATCACACTTTGCCTTAAAGTGAAGTTGCATCGATTAAGTACATAGCTAATAACAGATCTAGAGAGAGATTCAATTCTGCCATACCAAAGTCCTCCTATATTATAATATAAATAACCAGCTATGATTTTATTAGTTTTCCAAGATAGAAAAGAAAGAAAGCCTTCCTGTCAAAACAAACATATTTCACATTTCACCTCCAACAACTGTGAATATGATCTCACTTGTGAAGTTTCTTGCTATCTTAAGTAAACAGCAGTAAATGAACTGTGTAAGAGATAAGGACAGGACGAGAGAAAGGGAGTCAAGGAAAACCGGAGTAAAGGAAAACAGCTGAGTTCAGAGGGCAGAGAGAGATTTATTCCTCTTTCGCTCCATAATTCTATTCGGCTTTTGTTTTGCTTTGTTTGAAGAAAACTTTTGGCATGCATGTCTGAACTCTCCCTGCTAACTGAGCACCAAACTCATTTCAAGCAGATCTAAATACTAGAACTGACAAAGTTTTCCTACAGAAATTTGGATGCATGTCCTAAGACTTCCAAAAAGCAAATGGTTAGACTGCAGTGATTTACAATGTTGGGCACATCAAAGAAAACTGCACACCCACCATCCCTAAAAAATGCTCATTTGCTGTCTTTTTTTCAGGCAATTTGAACTAAATTTATGAGAAAGGCCATGATGCTCAGGATCCAACCATATGCACAGAAGAACTGCACTTTCATAATATTGAGAAAGTTGAATTTTTGATATTGCCATATGTCATCATTAATTGCCTTAATTATAGGCCATACTGAAGGCAAATGAGGACCAAAATACCATGCAGTCACATTAAGGCCATTTTGTATTCTGAAACTTCTCTGAGAGAAACTGAATTAAAATGAGGAGCCGCGTACAATGCCAAATTTCAATAAGAGAGAATATGTTTTCATTTTTTACACTTTTGAAAGTGAGCCTTAATCTCTCTTACAGGTTGACTGACAGAGAGATTATTTGGGAAACTTAAACACCATTGCAAAAATAAGAGACCTCAGCTGGCCACAGAGTCAGTGGGTCTAACAGAAAGATCAGAATTTCACCACTTAGTGATTTAAAGCAATGTTTACTAAATAATCATTAAAAGATAGGCTTGCATTGGCCAGTTACTGCACTCCATTGTTACAACATAACGGCTAGGTACACAGACCCATTTAAAGAGGTGTTCAGTTAGTGCTTATTGAAAGAAATGAATGAGGGTAGCTGGGGGTGAGGGTATCTGGACACATGAGAACACTGACACATTTGAGAAATTCACAACCTATAAAGAAAAGGGAGATTACTAAACGTGGGGGAAATGGGGCTGACTGTAAATCTGATTGTACGAAGAGTTCTGAGCACAGGAGGAAGGAAAACAATAAGCTGTGTGCGGAGACTCTACAAAGCTAAGGTTTGTTTTGAGTAACAAGCAGTGCCAGCAGTCAAGCCCACAGGGAGTGTCCATCAGGCCATTCAGGTAATAAAGACAAGTAGAAGCCAGGTGAGTTGAAGGGAAATTTGCCTAACTTATCTTAGCTATTTCTCTGAGGTTAAAGATAGTAATCCTGTAAGAAAAAGCTTGCTTCAGAGTGAAACCACATAGAATATTCCCCTAGGACAATCTCTTGGAGGTTCAGGGCTCAACTCAAAGTCCATTGATAATCGAAAGCTAAAATAATGTAAGACTAGTTTGTGATATTATACCATAGTAAAGGAATTCTTGATGCCTGGGGCTGCCCAAATTGTGGAGATAGCTTGGCAGCATTATGGAATTTCAAGCGATATGGAGGAATGGCCTGACTCACTGAAGACTGAAAATAGTCTGATTTCAGATCAAAACTAACCTGACAGATCACATATACTTAGAGTTCACATATGTGAGGCTTTGTATAGTGTGACCTTCACTATATAAAGCATTTTACATATATTCCATTTGGTTTGACAGACATACTATAATCCTCATTTATAAGAATCATATCGCATAGCCAGTGGGCTAATATTTTATATAGCTTCTCTATTTTGGCTGAGCTAATCAACCCTCCCCGCAAATGGAGTAATTTGGTCTCTACAAATAAAGCAACTTGATTTCTTGACTTCATCTTCTCAGCTCTATGGTCTCTCATTAATGTTTGTTGTGAGTGCTGTTGATCAATCCCCTACTGACTCAAACTCACCGCCCATTGATTACTTCTAGCAATAGCCAACTGAGAGCCAAAAAGAAACCTTTCACATTTTTCCCTACCACCTCTCTCTATCTGCCTTAATTTAGCCCAACTGTAAGTAGACAGTGGGCTGTGATTCCGGTATCAGAGACTCTGTTCTGCTTTTCTTCTCTCTGAATGAAAGACTGGACTGTCTTTAAGTCATTCACCCCATTTTCTGTTTAGTCCTCCCATCAGCCTCATATCTAGTAGTAGTAAAATGGCTTCACCAGAACTCTGCTGGTATCTCCTGAATCCAGAATGCAAGATCAACTTCATTTGACTCCAGAGAACTACTAAGTTATCTTCTCCCATGCACGGAAGAGCCTAGTAAGGCACAGTCAGGAAAAATGTGGGAGTAATCTAAAATTATAAATATGCATTTGCCATAGATATTTGCTTAGAAGCAGCCCTCCACAGCACTTGTTTTTCTGGTTTGCATTGCTTTGTGTTCTAGCTGAAGCAGGAAAGCAATCAGCTTAGTGAAGAGCAAAAACATTCATAACGTGTGGTACTAAGGACTAAATCATGTTGAGTTTCCTTCCAGTCTTTGACTCTAAATTGATATGATTATGTGGAAGATGACAGAATGACGGCTAGATTATGGGTTCTTCTTGGAAGCAAAAGGCCAGCCGTGTTCACATTATTGGCAACATTTTTACTTTGGATAATGTTTCAAAATAACAAAGTTAATTTAAGGAAACTAAATTAAATTAAGACATATACAGCAGAATTAGAGTATGGATTTAGTTCAAATACTTACATAGTTACTGTAAGGAGTTTCTGTCTGCTTAAAGATAAGGAAACAATTGAATGCAAACTCACTGTTTATTTACTCATTAACCTAACTCATGTGCTCACGCCAACTGGTTCTACCTAACTGCTGTTTTTGTGACTTATGTAAATGCAATGTATGTTATACAGTGAAGTTGGTTCCACTAACATCAATTTAACATGTGTCTTTTTTGCTGAATTCATTATTAATATAATCTTAAAGAGAATGAATTAAAATGCATATCTACAAGAACGTGTAGACTGATTCCAGTCATTGCATGGAAGTCATTGCATAAGGACACACATGCACACACACACAACTCAAACGTCACACTTACAGTCTATATAGATACTTTATAATTTTGACATATGAAGTTTAATTATAATCATTGATTCACCTTCAAAATCTTTATAGATTATTGTTCTGTATAAGAAACTGATAAAGAAA
The DNA here is from genome assembly GCA_021653895.1 of Mastomys natalensis. Taxonomy (NCBI): domain Eukaryota; kingdom Metazoa; phylum Chordata; class Mammalia; order Rodentia; family Muridae; genus Mastomys; species Mastomys natalensis. The sequence continues at coordinate 219,626 of JAJTUV010001817.1, read as the reverse complement.
AATTCCTTGTGAGAGAAAACAAATAAGCAATAACAAATTACTACTGCTAGTGAGAAAAGCATGGAAGGAAAGAAAGAGCAATTTGTGTTTTATCAATCTTTTTATGAAATTTGTATTTACATGATTCTTATTTTTATTAAAAATATTTTAGTTAAATTAATAACATCTAATTGGCAGACAAGGGTATCTTGTATTTATTCTTCTAGTGATGAACAATAATACTTTTTGAGAAGCCATTTGACCTGATTTTCTTTTAAGTTATTCAATGCATATTTATCGAATGTCTACTATATGTCTGAAAAGGAATTGAGGTATTAGAAACTAAAATAGGTTTTAATATTTCTTAATCTTTCAAAAATTAACAGTACTGGCTTGTTTCAGTGCAGCAAGTTAAGAAATATGCAACCACTTATTAACATACTAAAACTACAGTATATATACATTAAAATGTGCATCAATTTGAACATTACTTGCAAAAGTAATTACTTAAAAGTATTCAATTACATATAAAAAGTTGGAGTTTTTATGCTAAAAGTATAATGCCTCTTACTGTTAAAGAGACAAAACTAAAATTATATAATTGTTTTAAATATTATTTTTTCAGTAATGCTCCTTATTCATGTCTTATAAAGAGAATACCCATGTCCCTATAAGGATGGCTAATGTGAATAGCAGGAAAGTTTTAAATTCTATAGATTGCTTTAATCAAACATTCCTGTGTAGGAGTTCTCCAAATTATATGTATCCCTCTTTAATTCCTTAGCAAAAACACCAGGAGAGATTGCACGAATATGTAATGTGTGCTTTACAGTTCTAAAAGAAAGAAACAAAGAGCTGGGAAAAAAGCTGGATCTTGAAGAGAGACAGGCACTTCTGGTGGGTAATGTGCATGAAATTGTATGCCTTGGAAGAAACTCGATTTGTCAGCAGGATACAAAAGAAAGATTCTCTCCTCAGAATACTTGGAGCGGGAGGTTCATTGTTTTATTGGTTTTCTCCCTTACACAAGTGGTCCCTGTAGTGGGGCTAAATGAAGGCAGCTCTACATGAAGATGCCACAATCCCAACCTCAATTCAGGTCAGAAGGGGTGGGAGCTGGATAGGAAGGGAGAGAGGGGATCAAAAATGAATGTTGGTAAATGGCCAGGATTAACCCTCTCAGTATTTGGGTCATTTCTTGGGAAGAAAATACCTGCTAAGGAGGAAAATTAGACCTTAAAAGAAAACACAGATTCTATAAAAAGCCACAGTGGAACTAATGTGTGACAAGAACAGAAACATGTATTTGATTCACCTGGCCCAAATTTTATTAGAAACAGAGTACCTGTGAACACAGACAAGGAAAGAGAGAAGGAGTTAAGATGACTTAGTCAAGGTTAAATATAAGGAAGTGGATGTGAACGGCCATGAGTATAAAGCACCCACAAAGACACACTTTCAAGGTTCCTGCAGTCACTCTTTACTCCTCTTTTCTTTTTTTTCCCTGCTAATGGCATCTCCATAAGCTAGTTATATTCTACAATTAATTATGTTAATGTTTTAAGTAAAATTATTATTCAACTATAGCAATTTATTGGGTCTTAGAATTCTGTTACAAATATTATAATTTGAGCTAGGAATGATGTTCAGTGGTGGAGCATGGATCATGGTCAGGGCTTGATCAACAGTTTTGTAAGTATTTCCTGGTTAGTTTACTGCCCTTAAGTAATGCAACAGACAAAGCTGAATTTTATTCTACGTTACCTCTAATGTGCTTTATTGTTAATAAGATTTACTATATGTTTCTGCTAACCATGAAAATTTTCTTACTATAAAAATCAATTTTGTGGGCTACAAAAAGTTGGTTCAATTGTTGCTTTTCTTGAAGATTGGGGGCCGGTTCTTAAATCAGCTGGCTTATAACTGCCTGTCACCTCAGTTTCTAGACACCTCACACCTTCTGGCCACCACAGGCACACCCACACTTGTGACACGCACATAGAGAAATACACACATAGACATAAATGAAAATAAATCGTTTTTTGGACCAGTAAAATAACTCAGTGCATCTGATTGCCTGCTGCCATGCTTGATGGTCTAAGATTAGTCCCTAGGATCCACATGGTGGAAGACAAAAACAGATTCTTACAAATTATCCTTTGATCTCCACACATGCATGTGTGTGCATGTGGGTAGACACACACAACACACACAGACACACACAAATACATGTTTAAAAATGTCACTATTTACTTGTTAATTACACAGGGTTTCCTGGTTAGTTTTGCTCTTTTTGAAACACGACATGGAAATGTCATTTGACAAGGTGTCTCCATCAGATTTTGTGTAGGCAAATTTGTAGGTACTTTCTTGATTAATGATTGATATGGGAGGTCTGGACACCAGGAACAGTTATACAACCGGCATTTGGTCCTGGGTGTATAAGAAAACAAGCGAAGCCAGTCTTAGTGAATAAGCCAATGAGTAGTGTTCTCCCTGGCTTCTCCCTTAGTTCCTGTCTCCAGTTTCTGCCCTGTGTTCCTGTCCTGACTTCCCTGCATGATGGCTTGTAAGCTGCAAAATGAAATGAATTCTTTCCTCTATAAGCTCCTTGTAGCCTTGGTGTTCATCACAACAATGGAAAGCTAAATAATGTACTGTTTATGTGCCTGATGAAAAACATCATCAATAATATTCCTTCTTCCTATCAACGACTAAGAAGAAAACTTTTATAGCTACTAAATTTACTGTTTGTCACAACAATGATGATGTATCCTGAGAAAAGTATTGTTATTTTATCTATGTTTGTGTGGATGTCACTGAGTAAGCTTATAAAAGCGTGTGTGTGTGTGTGTGTGTGTGTGTGTATTTGTGTGTGTTTCTGATTGTGTGCATAAGTGTGTTACATTGTCACTCATGTGTATTTGTATATGTACATGGAATATGAGTAGAAATTTATGTGTATGTGTGTATGTGTGTGTGTGTCAGAGGATAACCTTGGTAATTGTTCGTCAGGTGCCATCCTTTTTTTGACAGGTTCTTTCCCTCGAAACTTACTTAAAAGTCAATTCCAGGGGAATTGGTTATTTCCATCTGCCTGGCCAGCACTGGTTTGCAAATGAAAGCAGATTGACCTGAGGTCCTTGGGCTTAGAAACCAAGCATTTTACAAAAGCAGCTATCCTCACAGCCCACAGCTTATGCTCTTAAGTTTAAAATGGAACTGAAAATAGTCATTTGTTTAGCAAATAGGCTATGGTCTTATGTGGATTGTTTCTTTAGCCATTGAATAGAAATTTCAAATGTAATGTTTAAACTATAAATCTCATGGTACCCTAACACTAAATCTTGGCAGCTTTCAAAGTTTTCTCTAATATATACTAAAACCAATTTCTTAATTCACTCTAGCTAAGAAATTTATTATAAGTTACAGGTAACATGTATATGAGACACAGACTAGTTTATGTTTCACAGTTTTATGTTGTATTTGGAAATACAAGCATGCGGTGATTTCAGTACTTTTTAATAAATAGCTAACAGGAATGCAAACTCTTTAATAAACAGATAAGAGATTATGAAGACAGCATTGGATCTTTGCAACACTTGGATTCACCACACGGCATAACTGAGTAGGAAGATAAGAAATAAAATTAAATATCTTGTAAAAACATAAACACAAAATCTATAAGGCTAAATATTACAGTCACAAAGGCAGATAATGTCTTAGCTCTGCTCTCTCTAGTTATACTACACACAAGGGCATGTATCTAACATGCTGACCATAAAGTTCCTCTGCAAGGAGATGGTGATGTTCATAGTTCCTAGGGAGACTTGTGAGAGTGAATAAGCTAATGTATGTTAACCTTCAACCCCTGGGATGAATGGCATATGGTGGCATCAATACATCTTAGTAATGCTAAACAAGTGACTCCAGCATCCAGAAAAGCATGCATTTTATGTTTAAGAAAGAGTTTAATATTGATCTAAATCAGTACTTAGTAGATCATAGAAGGTCTATAGGCAGAAAGCTAGAACGTATTAATACTTGCATGGACTGAAAACTTGGCGCCTTTGAAAGTTATCAGATTGTATTATGAATCCGTGATCCATTGTCCTGTTAAATGAATACAACTTGCCAAGAAGTTTTGATGTTTTCAAATTCTTCTCTTGAGCAAAGTTTTCATGTATCTTAGGCTGGCCCTGAACTGCTATATACTTAAAGATTCCCTTGAACTTCTGATACCCTGCTTTCTATCTCCTTGGTGTTTTTATTACTTATGAGGACCACCATGCATGTTTTATGGTATTCTAGGAATCAAACCCATGGCTTTTTGCATTCTCTGCAAGTACTCCCTCAGCTCAGCAGCATCTTAGATCTATGGTTTATGACTCTTTGGGTGATTTTCTTTCTAAAATCAAATTTAATTTGTGAAATACATTCCAAGTCTCCATAACCCTTTAAAACAAGTATATTGAAGAGAATTTAAACTCAATTCAGATATGCACCACAAATTCATATAATACAGAGTTGCTAGTGGGTGTGTCTAACTTTGTAATTCCTCATTAGGAAAAACAACCAGATAAATGACATAACAATAAATATTTTTAAAGCAACCAGAAAATTTTATGATTATCAGAAACCTCCAAATATAGATATTAAAGAATCATGTTTTCCATCTTTAACAATTTATAAGAGAAAAGACACGGTTTTAAACGCACAGCTTTTTAAAACTGTGTGAGCAACATCTTATTTATATGGACATTCTAGACGAATCTGGAAGAGGCTTTTAAGGTTGTTTCACATTCTCAAAGAAAGCTGATGAAATGCAGGAGAGCAGCGAGACAGCTGTGAACTGTTTCATTTCCTTAACAAAGTATTAAAAAAAAGTACAATCTGACATTTTATCTTTGCTTTCGTGTTTCAAAGTACGAAATTTAGAATATTAATGTAGGTTTTACGAACTATTTTAGAAATGAAATCTTGCCTATTGTGTATTTTTTTTTCATAAAATGTCTCTCCAACTCTACATTCTACACACTTCACCAAGATCTCATTATGCAAGCAACGTAGAACTGCTCAGTTCAAAGATGGTTTATGCATTTCATTCCCTAAAATATCACTGGTCAACAAAAAAAAATGGTCAGTAGGAGTTTTATACTTTTCACAAAGGCTCCTGTGGAGATGATAATATATGAAGCCCAACTGAGAGTTCAATTAAACTTATATACTTAAATGTATTTTTCAGAACAAAAAAATATTAAGTGTGTGAAATGCATTGAATTCACACTATCTAGTCATGCTATAATGACTCAAAATAAAATTTTATCCTTCTTCGTTATTATTTTCAAATTATAATTTCCTTTCTTTTTGGCCAAAGTTCTCTCTATTTTTGAAGTGTGCGCACTTCCAGCTCATGAGTAATGTGCTGTTTCTTGAAATAAGCACGGGTGAGCAAGCTCAGAGCTGTCTCTTGGCACAGCAAACTTGCTGATCCCCAGATATTTTTCTCCTTCTGAGACATCAAAGGAAGTTGGATCCTGGGATTTGTTTATGATCCCAGGTGTTCTCTCTCTCTGGCATGAGCTGAATATCTAACAGGAGACTACAGGATTTCCTGTGTGATTTTCACTACAAAATCCCATGAATAATTAACTAGTAAGATAAAAAAAAAAATCTTTTGTGATGATGAATCTTCCCTTGGGATAAAAAAGTCAGAAAATGTTCCATTTTAGATTATTTCATTCTTCATTATTCCTGAAGAAAAAAAAAACCACATTACTGCTCTATACCATGACTGATCTACAGGCTGCGACATACTCCTTGGGACTGCATGAAACATACTCTGAGGTGTTACTTAATTCATGGTCTCCTTTCACTCTCCGGTTTGTACCCTGTGAATGGATGTACATCTGATTTTCAAAGGTTGACAGTACATGAAACTTAATAATTACCTTAATCACTCTGAAAAAAAATCAATTTTGATGGCTATAAGTGTATAAAATTTACATTGACATTCAATTTCTTCTTGCTCAGTCATCTTGAAGAGATTCAATGTGGACATACTACCTACCCTTTATTTTCCTAGGCATTGAATGTTTTTGCATTGAAACATTGTCACCATAGGCATTCACGTACATTATCATCAAAATCATGTGTCATCGAAATTAGATGCCCTAAAAACATGCAATGAATGAAGGGTCTCGACCTGTAAATGTCACATCCATTGCCTTCTTTATATTTATGTGATATTTTTATGTCATCACAGAGAATACATGCAAATTAAAGAATAATATATTTTAAAAGAAAAGTATAGGAATATACATACTATAAGGGACACATTCATACTGCACTTCAAGGTATTTATATGTTCCCGGACATGGGTCTGGAAATACATCAGGACCTGCCACGACTGCACACTGGGTTCTGTTATTGCATCTGAAATCAAAGAAAGAAACAGTAAATTTATGCAAGTTTAAATCATCATGAATACCAACACTGACGTTATTTTGCCTTCCAGTTATGTACAACTAAAGAAAGTTTGCTGACTTATGACTACAGACTTCTGAAAGGAGGCTCTGATGTGTGCTTTAAAAAGCACAACACATTCATCTATCGTGTATTATCCTTATAGTAAGTTATATTTGCTCATAGGGCATAATTTTGAGGTAGCACTTAAGGATTACTGAAGCAATACAATGTCATCCCTAGGACACTACTTGGCAGGATTATTTAAGAGGAACGACCTCCTCCCATTTCAAAAGGATACTTAACAGAATATAACTAAATATGTTCTTAGTTGTAAAATAAATTTAATGAATGTGATAAAATTTACATTAAATGAGTGAAAAATTACCCTTAAAACGTTTATCCATGCTTAAAAATTCAGTAAAAAGTTAGTGTTTAAGGACAATGAGACAGTTAAGTTGGTTAAGTTGTGTCAATCAACCCTGATGAATTGATTTTAATCCCCAACACTCTTCAGGTAGAAAGCAAAAAATCAATTCCATTACACCTTGAAATGTGTACCGGAACACTTGTGAGCACATACATTCACACAAATAAGTGTAAAACCGTCTCAAACTCATTACTCAAATGGAGAAATATGTTTATTCTTCACAGTTGATACTAATTGCAGAAGTAACACCCCTTTAAAGATCTGACTATCCATGTTTTGATATTCCATCTAATAATGACACCAACCTCATAGATTACATGCCATTTATGTCAGTATTATGGAATTCAAAAGAAGAGCTTTACGTTTTAGAAGATAATGGAAACATTATCTATTTACTATTATATTTTACAATTGCTATAACAGAAATACCCTCTTGGGCACTTGCATAGGATTAGATTAAACCAATTTGGACTGAGGTATCCTTGAGAGAAAAAAATACATATAATTAAATTCAATCACCTCTGAATAAGAATGTAGTCATAGTGACCTCAGTACATAGTACAGAGTAAACTATGTTTAATGGTTTCTCAAACGCATAATATTGGCATGTTGTGTATGGGATGGCCACACTGACTGTTTTATGTTCTCTGTTTGGGCTAGGTTTCCTATCCCTTTCTTAAATACTTCATTCCCTGATGCAGACCATCCCCCTCGAAGATGACTAGGACCTTGAAACATATATGAAGTAGCAAACACAAGATTCAGTTTGATTTAAGTAAAAAAAAAAAAAAAAGGTGTATTTACTTGGGACAAATATTTCACATATTGAAAAAGGATTTTGTTTAGTCCAAAATTAAGATTGAGTAATCATTAAATGTCCATTCCCAAGCCGAAAAATATATTTATGAGTCAAAGATGAATTCAAGTAAAAAAAAAAAAAAGCCACCATAATTAGCTCAGAATTTTTTTTTTTTTTGGTTTCTTTTTTTTTTTTATTGGAATTTTTTTTTAATTGGAAATTTTTTATGGAAAATTTTTTTACATTTCAGATGTCTCTCCTTACCCCATTTCCCCCTCCCTCCAGGAACTCATACCCTTCCCTTCCTCCTGCTCCACATTGTGTACCCCACCCACCTCCCGGTACTCACCTCCCCACCCCAGTATCCCCCACACGTCCAGCCTTCATGGGACCACAAGTTCTAATGTTCTCCACTGTAGATGTGACATCTGCTCTCTTGTCCAGGCTGCTGTATGTTAATATTGAGGTAAACATGAGTGTCATCTAACATACAGGAAATGCAATATCCTGGCTATGCTCATGAACACCTGCACTGCTTTCTTATTACAGAGAACGTCTAACCCAGAAGACATATACATTATTACAGAGAATTTGTAGTAAACCCAAATAATCTTCACATACTACACAAATCACGTAGATTCATTATCTGCACTAAAGAAAATTTAAAACAGTCTTCACTGACAATTTAGTTATTTTGTATCTTCATGCACATCTAAGTTGAACTTGTGTGTAATGAACAGTTTGAAAGTGAAATCAAATCCAACTTAAAAATCCCACATGATAGTAGGTGCAGCCTGTTGTAGGTAAAACAGAAATACCCTATAATTCCTCCTCTTAGAAAAATTTACTATTTTAATTCAAAGTACTCCGAATATCGAAGGAAGACAAGCATGTTGAAATCTATGAAGTGTCTCTTTATCTAAGTTACATTATAATCTTTGTATAACACATACCATAATCATAGTACTAGGTGTTTAAATATTTTGAATACAGGCTAGATTTGAAAATCAAAATGGAAAGAAATCTTTCCTCTTAGGTTTCTGCTTGTACCTCAGCTACTAAGTCAAAAGCTTTTGAACAATTCATAGTTTTATAGTAATTTCAAAATTATAAGTAAAGTCATTCCAATATACTATATATGAAGGGAGAAATAAAATCCAATGTTCTTATGTGAGAAATTTAGATGTTGCACTGTTTGTTTTTAATATAAATATAAATTAAAAATGATTTCTAATATTCTCTAAATCTTATACTACAGATATTTTTAGATTCACAACAAAGAATAAAAAAGACTGCAATAATATGTTCAAATACACCTTAATCCACTAATAAAATGAAAACACCCTAATCATGAAATATTTGAGGGATTATTTATATTGATACTATTTACAGTCTTGGTTTCATTGGTTTATGTGAATATCACCTCTACTGTAATATTAATGTCATTGTAAGAAGACACCATAAATGTCAGGTAGAATTCAAAAAGAAAAGAGTCATTTTAAAAAATCCACCAAAACATTCTTTTGTTGTCTTATTGATTTACCTAAAACTTTGAGTACTATATTGAATAAATAGGGAGAGAGTAGGCAGTCTTGTCCCTGATTTTAGTGAGATTGCTTCAAGTTTCTCTATATTTAATTTGACGTTGGCTGTTGGTTTGTTGTATATTGTTTTTATTATGTTTAAGTACATGCCTTGAATTCCTGATCTTTCCAAGACTTTAACATCATGGGGTGTTGTATATTTTTAAAGGCTTCTCAGCATCTAATGGGATGATCATGTGATTTTTTTTGAGTTTGTTTATATAATGGATTATGTTGATGGATTTCCATATATTGAACCATTCTTGCATTTCTGGGATGAAGCCTACTTGATCACAGAGAATGATCATTTTTGATGTATTCTTAAATTTAGTATGCAAGAATTTTATTGAGTAATTTTGTGGTACATTTACACAATGCAATACTACTCAGCTAATAAAAATGATGACTTCACCAACTTTGTAGGCAAATGAATGGAACTAGAAACTATCATCCTGAGTTAAGTTACCCAGACCCAAAAAGACATACATGGTATGTTTTCTTTTTCTTTTTTCTTTTTCCTTTTTTAATTTTATTTTTTTGCTTATTCACTTTATAACCCGTCCCAGTCACCCCCTCCCACAATCCTTCCCCATCTCTTCTTTTCTGAGTACCCCCTCCTCCTGTATCCCCCACCCTGCCACTTTAAGTCTCTGAGAGGCTAGGTGCTTCCTCTCCCATTGAGGCCAGATGAGGCACCCAGCTAGAAGACCATACTCCATATACAGGCTGCATGTTTTGGGATAGCCCCCACTCCAGATGTTTGAGACCTACATGAAAACCAAGCTGCACATTTACAACATATGTGCAGGGAGGCCTAGGTCCAGCCCATGGAGGTAGATCTGTGTAGACTAGGTATGCTCCACGGTTGGTGATTCAGTCTCTGAGAGCTCCAAGGGTTCAGGTTGGTTTACTCTGTTGATCTTCCTGTGCAGTTCCTAACTCCTTAGGGCCCACAATCCTTCCGCCTATTCTTCTATAAGAGTCCTCAAGCTCCATCCACTGTTTGGCTCTGGATGTCTGTATCTGTCTGAATCAGCTCACTGATAATTTGATATCAGCCTAAAACCTCAGAATATCCAAGATATATGTCACAGACCATATGAAGCTTAACAAGAAGGAAGGCCAGAGTTAGGATGCTCCAAACACACTAAGAAGGGGGAACAAAGTAATCACAGGAGGCAGAGGGAGGGAGGGATCTGGGTGGGAGATGAGAGGTGAAGAAAAATGGGGGCAGGACCAGGTATGGGAAGAGACAGGAGAGAAGTCCAGAGGGCCAGGAGAATGAATAGAAATAATAGCAGTAAACCACCAAGCACAGAAGTCCTGAAACTGGAGTTTTAACAAATATATCAATAAGATTTGTTATTTTATTATATCATAGAGTTGGTGAGCCTATTACAAAGACATAATAGGTATAGTTATGGTTGTTGTTTCTGTCAGTGTTATGATCATTACCATGAGTCAGTAATTTTGAGACAGGATTGAATTCAAGTTAATAGGCACGTATGAAAGAAACTATCAATACAAGCAGTGTGACACTTAGCAACATATAAATTCTCTGGTTTGAAGGTAGAAACAGCAGAAAATATAGTTACATAAAGGTATGGAGTATCTCCCATAAAACCTCAGTAACAGGGTAAATCACAGGGGTCTCACCACTAGAACAAGACTGTAGGCAACTAGGAAAAGCAGAGAACAGAACTATTCTTCCACAGGTTTGAGCAGACCAACTGATTATCTAGTACCAAGATGGATGCCCACTCTGAAAGTATGCATACACAGCCAATACTAAACAGACTCAGTGGGTTGCATTTGTATACATGGTTTTGTGTGTATGTATGTGACAATCACAACTAAACAGAAGAGATCATGGATCTGAGAGGGAACAGATAGGGTACATGGGAGATGCTGGAGAAAAGAAAGAGATATAATTACCTATTAAGGAAAAATAATGAAGCACAAATATATGTTTAAAAGCAAATACATAAAAACCAAAACCATGTAATGCTGAACACTATAAAACAAAGAAAAAGGAAAAGAAAAACCCTTTCCAACTACATGACAAGTCCTTTGTTACATGAAAACTACTCTCCTTTACATATTCTAGGATAAATCCAAGATTTTTGGTTAAACGTCTTTCTTCTAATAATCTAAACTTAGAAATGTTCACATATATCCTATATTGCGTTACTTTTATTTGATCTCATTTTGCCAGCTTACCAACTAATGAAATTGCATGCAGTTAAGATATATACTGTGACCTTTTAATGTAGGCACAAATTATGAAAAGATTCTCTCATGTAGCACAGCAAAGTTACTGATATATGATCATCTAATGGAATGACATCCTTCTTTGTTTGAAGAAAGGGTGATCTACTCTCACTGCAGACTTTAGAACACGTCAACTAAGAACCCCATTCTGCAAACTTTATCATCAGTATACCTGAGTCCTATATTTCTAAAATTATACATCCTTTGATCAGAATCTGTCTTCTTCAACCGCACCTCAGACCTAGGCAACCTCTGTTCTATGTTGTTTCTGTAAGATTCATGGGCTTAGAGCCCTGGAATTGAACTTTAAAATGAACAAACCCACACACATTATTTAGAAAACAATTGTCATCCTTTAACAATGTATGAAGCGTAACGGTGATGTATCAGCCATAATCTTTCCATCTTTGAAATCTATAACAGTGGCTGGCTAGAATTAAGAATGTTTTCCATTAAAAATAAATGGAATTGAATTTGCATCACTTTATTACCTTCTACATATGGAATCATTTGGAAGCTGAATCTCCTTTACTTGCACGTGGAGTGAGCCAAACAAATTGAAATGTCTACTTGAATTCATTATCTGCAAGAGTGGTGAACAGTGATTCTGCTTTGCCCTAAATATGAAGGGGCAAGCATTCACAGAACCAATTATGTTACACAAAATGTTGACATATATTCCCTATAGTCCTCCTATATTATATAGTATGCTAATTTATTTCATATAACACTCCTACAATGTATAATGTTTTTATACTATATTGTATGTTAATATATTCAGAAAATCTGGACTAAATGCCTATATTTTCTTCAAGCGAATGGCATATCTCCTTTCCCAAGTGTTAAATAAGAAAGACAGTAACAACTGACTCTATTTTCTGGTATGCCTTGTGCTATCTTATTGTTTTGTCCTTAAATAGGAGGCAATCTTCATGGTATTTCCTGAGAGTGACGAAAACATCCTCTGAGCTAAAGAAATGTTCGCTAGAGCAAGCCTGGCCTAAGAGGAAGGATTTTTGTAGAGTCATTTACTTTGGAACTATCATTTAAACTAACATTTATAAAGAAGACACCAAACAGAGACAAAATAATACCTTGAGAATAAAATATAAAACATTTAGTTTGTATTGTATATTAAATTATGAAAACCTGCAGAAGAAAATTTATGGTGCATGAGGGAAAATTTCTTTAGCTTTTACATACTGATGTTTAATAAAAAAACTAAAAGCAGATTAAATAGTAAAGGGCGCAAGTATATATATAATATATATATATATATATAATATTATATATAACATTTGAATGTAATTCAAAATAATTGGAGGGGAATGGAGGGATGGCTCAGCAGTCAAGAGCACTTGATTCTATCCATGTGACATAGGATTAGTTTCCTATACCTGTGTTGGGTGGCTCACAACAGCCAGGAACTCTAGGTCCAAGATCTGATGCTTCTGGACTCCTTAGGCACCAGCATTTACATGCACATATCCTCTGTCTCCCTACATATACATGCTTAAGATCATGAAAAATGACTCAAATACAATACAATAGTAAATATATAGCATAGAGGCTTCCGTATTTTTGTTTATATGAAGTCTTGTTTTCAGCCTTGATCAGAGACACATAGTCTTGTAGTGAAAAGCTATGAATGTAGAAACTCATGGCTTCTCTGTAAGTGCTGTGAATAAGAGACAATTGAATACTAACTCCAAACAAAAATGCATGTATCACTTCACTAAGTCTCAGGAAATACTGTAAAAGAGGGAACAAAAAATATAAAAGGGCAAAAAAGGACTGTGAGCCTCTGTCTTCTGGTCACGACAAGGTAATACTGAACTTACAGGTGTTTGACTCATCTGCATTGTGTTTGCACAGGACTAAGCCTCTCAAAAGTCAGTCCTGGATAAGAGAGGGGCTCCTAGGACCCTATTCCTCCCTGGTGACCCATTGGCATCGTTGTAATCATTTCAGTTGTATAGCCACTAAAGAGCTTACTGTGCCACAAGTGGTAAGTTTTACACCCTTACTTTTACGGTCTTACATGGTACACTGCATATCCCAGGCTACTCAAGATGATAATATATTATAGTAAAATAAAGTTCTCTGTTACTCCTCATTTTAATAAGGAAATTTTAATCATAGGGCACTCAGCAGACCACTTGCTGCTCAGTGGCCCAGAGAGGTGATGACTAGGTCCTGTCAACATATCCGTTGCTAAAATAACCACATTTGTGTATGACATCCACACACTGATTGTATACCATGTTATGGTCAAAGGGCTAACTGTTGTCTCTAAGATCTTATAGCTTAGAAGAGACTGACCAGCTGAGGGCCTGGGAGTCAGGGAGAAGATAATGGGAATACAGAAGGGGTCTGTAGCAGGAAACACAACTATACTCTCAAGTTTTCTCTCCCAATAAAGAAGGCCTGCTCACATTATTTCATGTTCAGTGAAAATCATATTTAATTTTTAAAAAGAATGATGTTTCTCTGAATTGTCTACTTAATATGTGATATAAGTTAGTTCTTTAAAATTTTCCCAGAATTGATGAAATGATACTTTTTTAAAAGTCATATTTTTGTGTAAGATTTCTCCATAGCTTTAAAAAATATTTTTTCTTTGCACCTAAAGATACACATAGGGATGGAGAGATGGCTCAGTAGTTAAGAGCACTGACTGCTCTTCTAGAGGTTCTGAGTTCAATTCCCAGCAACCACATCGTGGTTCACAACCATCTGTCATGGGATCCATGACCTCTTCTGGTGTGTCTGAAGACAGCTACAGTGTACTCATATAAATAAAGTAAATAAATCTTTGAAAAGTAAAGATACACATATATTTATGTCAAGTACTGATTCCATTTCTATATAAAATGTGTAGGTACTAGTCATTTAAGGTATGTGGTATAATGTAAATATGTTCAGACACCCTTGTCCTCTGGATCTTAGAATATTTCCACTTCTCTTTCATGATTTTCCTTATTCTCAGATTGATGGGTTGTGTTGTATATGTATCAAATCCCTCTGGGCATGCTCACTCAATTGTTCTTTGCATTTTGGCCAGTTGTATGTTTCTGAAATGTTGTCTTTCTATTACAAAACATAGCTACTCTGATAAGGAGTAAGAACTTCTCTTCTTTATGGGTATTAGACCCAGTATTTAGAATGCAGATAGAATTATTCTGTCTTAGGAAAGTGGCAGTAGTAGATTCTCTACTAGTCTCCAGGATCTTACCAGCTACACTTAGTTGGCTAGCTTCATAGCCCCAGTATATACATTTCCTCATATTGAACAGGCAGAAAGTCTAATTAGACAACTGTTGCTTGCTCCCAAGACATAGGGATATCTACTGCACCCTTGGGAATATGTTGTCATGTTGGTCATTGTTGTGGTTTGTAAGCATTAGAGCTAGGTAGCACTATTCTTTGCTTTTGTGCCTTGGCAGCTTGCATAACTCCTTTATGTAGTATGTGGGGTAATCCTCAGGGAGGATGCTTACAACTCAGTTCTGGCATGATTCCTCCAATTCCTGTGTCTAAAGTGTTTGATGAGTTCAGCAATAGGGTCCTTAAGTTCTGGGAGCCAACCAAGAGCAACTAAAAACCTATATAATCATGCCATTTTGTATAATATTTTCTACTGTATTTTAAAAATAAGTGTGTGTGTGTGTGTGTGTGTGTGTGTGTGTGTGTGTGTGTTCCTGTGGAGAGGTTCAGGTGTAAGTGTGCTTGACATGTATGTAGAGGTCAAAGAAAACCTTAGTTGCTAGTCTTTGGGCAATTTCCACTTCTTCTGGAGACAGGGTTTTCCACTGATCTGGAACTGCACCTATGGAAGAGCATAGCTAGCCCATGAGCTTCCAGGCTTGTCTCTGCCTCACAGCTTCACCATGCCTGGGATAACAGGAGTGTGCCCACCTCTGACGCTTTACGAAAGTCTCAGGGATCCAAACTCAGATCCTCATGTTTACATGACCAGCACTTATTGACTGAGCCATTTCTCCAGCCATATCGTTCCCTTTTTTGTGGGTTGTTTAATTAAAAGCAAAACTTTCTGATAACTAACATCCACAAGTCAAATGTGTTTATAAATTCCTGAGTAGACCTTACTATCCACTTAATTATGTTGCCTAATTAGGAGAATATTTGAGGTCGACACAGGCTTGCAATATTTTTAAAAGTGATGTTTCCATTTAATCAGTCATTTAAACTCACTATTTTGTGAAACTAGTAAAATATGAAATCTGTGATGCCATGTTCTGATTACCTACATGCATAAATTGTGATTATTTTGATGCTTAAAGGCAATAGCTAACCCAATACAAAATATATTCCAAAAGGATGTAGATAAATTGTAAATGAAAGAGTTTAAGCTATACTATATTTACTACTTAAACTAATAGCAAGTAAATAATAATAAAGTATAAAAATGATTGATCCAAAAATTTAATCTGACAAGTATTTAACTAGGAATTTTAACTATTTAAAATAATGTTACAGGTATTTTAATAAAGCATTCCAAATTGAAATTTCGGAGGTTGACCTCTGGTTACTTGGGTTAAAGGTAGAAATATGATGAATCAGAAAGCAGCTACAAAGTTTAGGAAAATTCACTTTTCTCCTTTCTACTAGATCATCATGTCAATAATTTTTTTTTTGTGAAGAGTTTTAATTAAAATTCTCTTGGTTAACTTTGAATAATAATAGAAAATGATTATATATAGAAAGTTATGCTGAATTGAAAATCATTTCCTTTTTTAAACAACTGTATTTCTACCTTTGCAGAAGACCTTCTTACAGATAGAAAATGGTAGTAATATATGTGTTCGCTCTTTGATGCCAAGATAATGGAATATAAGTAGGTATTGTCAAAGACAGTACTAATATATATTGTGTATGAGTGTGTGTGTATGTGTGTGTGTGTGTTTTACATTAAGAAAAGGTTTTAATACAAAAGTTATTCTCAAAAAGTAACAACTGCAAACTACTACAAGTTTGCTTTACTTCTCTGCGACGGAGATAATATACACTAAGTGGTGGAGAAAGACAAACAAGTTATCATTACAAGATGTCACATCCCAGTATCTATAGAATCATATTGTGTATCTGGTAAAGTGTTCTACAGATTCCTCCAGCACTCCTCCTCTTCTCTTCCCCAAACCATCCAGTCAACTCCCCATCCTGTGAGTCCCGTCACTCCTCTGCATGTACCTTCTCAAGCAGCTCTGACTACAGCTCCAGCTGTCACTTTTCCTTCATGTTCATCATGCTCCAATTTTTTAAATTTTCAAATAAAAAAACTGAACTCATTAGCATGAAATTCCAGACTCTTCACATGTGCCCTGGATTTTCTGATTAAATTAGTCTCTGGAGGTTCTTGAATGGAAAATGCAAAACATAAATATTTGAAAGTGAATCTGTAAGCTATAATGTCTTCCATTTATGTGTTATAGAAAAGCATGAAGAAATTAAGTAATTTCCCCAAGGCTATGAAACAGTAGGGACCATGGGAAAAGAACTAAATTCCCTTGATTCCCCAATTCACAGTATTTCAATTTTCTTTCTATATAATACTGATTGAGTACAAAATACATAATATTAGATATGAAACAACATGTATCACCTTCAGCCCTTGTAATCTTTGATATCACAGATTTCTTTTATAGTGAACAAAGAGTTTTACATTTAATCAGCATATATTGAACGACTATCCATGTATAGTTGCAAAAAAAAAAAAAAAAAAAAACCCAAACCATAAAACAAAAGTAAATTAGACAGGTATGTGCTCTAGGAGCATAAAATCTAGAAGAAGAAAAAAAAATTACATGACCTGATCATTAGTATATATTGGATTGTGAGTAAGAATGGGTATACTTACATATACACATGCACAAGTGATATGAAAATATACATAAGCATAATAGTCATTACTAAGTGTTTAGCTGAATCCTCCAAAAGACATGTTTAAGTATTAGCCCTTGGGACTCAGATGTTACTGTTGGTGACAGGCTTGTTGTAGTTGCAAACAAATTAAGATCAGATCATATTGAAGTAGGATGGACTATTAATCTAATATGAAGAGCCTTTAGAAGAAGACACCTAGACACCCAGGAACCGATTCACACATGGAGAAGGCATGTGGTGATGGAGGCAAACATGGAATGAAGCCGCTGCAAGTCCATTGAAGACAACAGGGGAGAAGAAGAAAAAGAAGAAGAAGAAGAAGAAGAAGAGAGACGAAGACGAAGACGAAGACGAAGACGAAGACGAAGACGAAGACGAAGACGAAGACGAAGAAGAAGAAGAAGAAGAAGAAGAAGAAGAAGAAAGCTCTTTTTTCTCTACAGAAAAAGAAACTGTCTGCTGTTTGAAGCCAAGTTCACAGCACTTTCTCATAATAGTCCTAGTGCCTAATACATGCTGTCAATTGAGAATAAGAAATAGTTGGAGTAGGTTTGTTGTAAGAATTGACACAAAAATTGATTGCTATGGGAGGGATGTCAATCAATTTGGTGAAATTTCTAAGGAATAACGTATATGGTATTTCAGGCCTTTCAAAAAAGCAGCACTCAAAAGGTAGAAGCAGGAGGCTCACTGTGAGTTCACAGTTTTTATGGTCTACATAAAGAGGAAGTTCCAAGATAGTCAGAGTAATGAGGTAACTATCTATTACTCAAAAAATTAGAATGAGGGGTTTTCTCTCCCTCCCTTTCCCCTCTCGCTCTCTCTCCCTGTGTGTATGTGTATGTGAAAGAGGGGGGAGGGAGAGAGGAGGGAGGGAGAGAGAGAAAGAGAGAGACACAGAGAGAGAGAGACAGAGGGAGAGAGAGAGATAGAGGGAGAGAGAGAGAAAGAGAGAGAGAGAGAAAGAGAGAAGAGAGAGAGAGAGAGAGAGAGAGAGAGAGAACTGAGACAACATAGTAATGAGGTGAAATGAAAGCCATTTACCATTTTGGAATAGAAGACAGACAGGGAACAGAGAGAACATTCCTCATGAACATGTGTTGGCAATATCCAATGTGTTAATAATCTTCATGATACAATTACTTGGCATATAGAAGAGAATATATGTTTTAGAAATCATGTTATCTCAATATAAACGATAGAGTCAGTATTGATTTATTCTGGACTGGAATCATGGGATATTTTATAAGCAAAGGACAATGTGGTCTCCTTACTTTTGATATCTATGTATCTGTTGTCTCTGTAGAATCCAAATCTTTGTCATGCAGGCTGGAAAGCAGAGGGATCCCACAAAAGAAATGTGGATAATAAATGAATTTGTGGCAGTTTAGTGTCAAAATCAGCAAGTTTTAGCAATTGGTAGAACTGTCAAGAGTTAAGCTGAAGAAGCCCGTTAGGCTTTACATTTGAAACCGAGCAGCTTGAAGTGCACATCTCTAAAACAGTAGATGTAAAAGATGGCAGAAGCTGTCCTGGACCTACATTTGAAAAGGCTCACACATCAGAGTCTGTAGAGATCTGATAAGCTCCCAATGTCCTTAAACAAGTGACGACCCTCTGCAATGCTCTGCTCTACTAGGCCGTAACAGCAGACAGCAATGCTGTTTCGTGTAAGAAATCTCATTCTTCCATTTTCATTGCAATCTCAAAGATATTCTGATGTTAAAATAAATCTGAGATGTCAAACACAAGAACGAGGGTATCCATCCTTCGGATTTTCAGTAAATACTTCTCAAATGTTTTGTCATTTCTAATTCAATACGCATACACTTAGATAATTAGCATCTGTGTTTGTCTTTCTCCAATGTACAAGAAATATACTAAATGAATAAGGAAATATTTAATTTCCCTGAAAAACTGATATGAAAAATGATCCTAATACTTATGTCATACAGTATTAAAAGGGACAATCTTGATTCTTAGCTTCTAGTGTTAAGTGGGACTTCCCCACATCATTTTAAAAGACTTAACCTCTACAGATTACCGTAAATATATAAATAAAATACCCACATTATTTGATAAATGTTGGTTTCATTTACCATAAAATGGTAACAAATTTAAGACTATGAATGCACAATTAACTACAGAATAAGTATATCCGTATATATGTATATCTACGCACACATATCATAGGTTTTAAGAGACACAGAATTTGGGCATGTGTGCTACGGAGCTGACAGACATTTCCTTGAGTTTCACAAGGTGGCTGTTTCCTTGTAACATTCACAGAACTGGGGTGTACAGCAGAGCTGACAGACATTCCCTTGCATTACAGAAGGTGGCTGTTTCCTCCTGTAGCATTCCCTACAGTCTCATTATGAAGTGATACATTCATCAGCCTGGGGAAATCCACTTTCATAGTTTTTCTATAACAAATCCTGAACACGAAAAAAGATAAGAGATATGAAAAAGAATTTATCAACAGGTTAAAATAAGAAATCTAAATGTGGTGGACACTTGGCAAGTATATGCACCGTGAAGGGTGTGTCTCATATTTCAAGAAGGGAAGCATGTATGGAGAGACTGCCTTGAAGTGACATGTCACCTTTGAAACATAAACATTTAACAGAACATTGTAGGGGATATATTTTTGAAGCTTAACTATCCAAATGGGCATCCCAAATGCTGTATCAAACATGAACAATTAGCAAGTATGATGACAGATGCTGGATCGGGAATTAGAAAACCACGTGCAGATCCATTATTTCAGTTCCCTCTGATTTATAATGCTTTGCTTTTCTTGCAGGAAAGATTCAGATCAAGAGTATAAAAATCAACTCGATTTCAGTTTAGTAGAGCTGGTTAGATAATATGATACAGGCCTCTGCACACAGGTAGCAGATGTGCATCTTAGTCTTCATGTGGGTCCTGCACAATGGGAACGGGGACTATCCCTAAAGCTGTTGCCTGTCTGTGGAATCTTGTTACCATAACCCGGCTGCCTTGTCTTGTCTGAGTGGGAGATAAAGCACTTCGTTCTGCAGAGACTTATTGTGCCAGGGCGGGAGGATACCCAAGACGGGCTTCCATTTTCTCAGAAGAGATGGAAATGCTGCAGGTGTGAAGAATGCCACAATGAAAAGGAATGTCAGTCATGTGAATTCAGTCCACGTTCACCAAAAAAAAAAAAAAAAATTCTTTCATTGAAAGTTTCCTTTTCACGAAGTAAATGCTCATGTGCAAGGTTAATCTCACATAGAAACAATACACTAATGTACCATACTCATATTTTAAAGATATTTTAGATACAGTTTATAAGAAATAACATCAGAAGAGACCATGAAACAACATTTATAAAATCTACATAATTAACTACTGAATGCAAAGTATTATTTCTAGGAATTCCCTTCTGCAATAAAGTTACCATTGAGTGCATTATTTCAACATGAAGACATTATCAAGAACCAATGGACACATATGCAAGATACACTAGTCAGTCACCAATCCAGATTTAACCCTGAAAAAAGAAGCAAGTATTGTTCTTTGTAACATTAATGAATAAAATAATCAAGATACATCTGAACCCTTAGCGATGCTAAGAAAGATTATTAGGTATTTCCTTGAAATTTCAAACTATGGGGGCTGTGTAGACAACTTAAGCTTGAATTCCCAGTAACCATGCAAAAGACAGCACAGTGATACACACACGTGATTTCTGCTCTGGGATTCAGAGAGGAGAGAGTTCTCAGTCTCTCTTAGAATCCTAGCTCAAGATGAAACCACTTACTCTAAGACATTCACCAGATGCCCAAAGCAGTGTGGTTGCCCAGTCTTAAATTTGAAATTCCAAGACTATGAGTTAAAGAACCCATCTCTATTTATTAAATTAGTTGCTTCAGGGATTGCATCTTAATGATACATGACTAATGCAAATCTACACTCAAGACTTCTATGCTAATAGGAATACATTCGATTTTGCTTTAAAACACTCATATTCATGCTAAATTTATCATTTATATCAAAATTTAACATAGCGTTGAGCACATAGAAATCAGTGGTTTTTTTAAAAAATAAATTTTCCAGTGCAGAGAAAGGCATAGCTCGTGGCTGCTATTGATTGTCATAGCAGTCTTATTCAAAATGATGAATAAAAAAGACAGAAATTTGCACAAAGCCAATTCAATGTTTATGTTAATATTCTACAAATGTGAAAGATTCTTTTCTTTTTCAGGATGTTTTCTAAATTTTATTCATTTTATTTGTTAACATTGGTATGACTTATGAGTACACTCAAGTAAGCATTTTACTACTGAGTGAAACCACAGAGAATTTGCTAATGAAGACTATAAGATTGTACTCACTGCTGCTCCTAAAACAGTATATTTCACACATATGGTTTTTGAATTACACACAGAGATGGGGAAGCAGTATTGCATAAGGTAAGAAAATCAGCTTTAGATTTAGACGAACTTGAGAATGCATCATGGGTCATTACCAGCTATAAGAGTCTCAAGTTATTTACTCTCCTCTGAGCCCCAAATTGCTCATCTCCAGAACACAGACAGTTCCTGCATTTTCTAGCATACTGTGTGATTAGACCAAAAAAAAAAAATCATACAGACTCATCAGCTGATAGTCATAGAAAAAGCACTGCAGACAGAAAGATGTTAAGGAGGAGGAGGAAGAAGAGGATGAGGAGCAGGTGGAGAAGGATCAGGAAGACGAGGAGGAGCAGGAGGAAGAACAGAAGGAGAGGGGAAGATGGAATATGGGAAAGTTAACAGAAGAAAGGAAGGGCTTTGTTGTCACTTAAAAAAGAAATAAACAGTCTCTCCAGATACATATGTAGGAAAGGATGGCCTTATCTGACATCAATGGTTGGGGAGGGAGGCTTGATGCCCCAGTGTAGGGGAATGCTAGGAGGGTGAGGCGGGGACTGGGTAAATGAGTGGAGGAGCACCCTCATAGAGGCAAAGAGAGGGGTGAGAGGGGTGAGAAGGGTGAGGGAGGTTAGAGGGGATGGGATGGGGGTTGGTGGTGGGTTAACCTGGAAGGGGAATATCATATGAAATGTAAATGAATAAAATGATTAATAAAAAAAAGAAAAGAAGTATACGAAGAACTGATATCTTTTTCCTTTTTTCTTCTTTTTATCTTTTATATTTATTTTAATTTCAAGACAGTGTCTCTCTATTTGTCCTAGAGTTCATTATCTAGATTAGGCTGACCTCAAACACACAGAGATTCTCCGGCTTCTGCCTTCCAATGGCTGGGATTAAAATATGCCCACCATGCTCAGCCAAGAGCTATGTTCTTAAATTACTGTCACTTTCCTTTTTCTCTGTCTACCTAGATATACAATAATTAACTACTAGGTTTTCTTTAGAGTGTATCAGATGGCATGGCTGTGTATTTCTTAGCCATGCATTAGAATGGCATAGAACATAAAAAAAAAAGAGAATATTACAAAGTCCATAAGTGTTAGATACTCAGACCCTACAGGAAGGAAGGCAAGAGCTAATCCTCAAATGTTGTTGTTGGTCTACAAACCCAAACCATTAGATGCACTACACACACACACACACACACACACACACACAAATACCATAGACACACAAGTACAGTTTTCAAAGAATTCAATTCTATAATTATAGCTGACATTGCCTTAGATGGGCCTACCTCATTCCACCCAGAATTCTCCCTTTATCAATTAAGAGTAAAAGATGATTTTCTTCTTTCAAAGTCATCAACCATACTTAGAACTAGACTTGCATCAACCCCATTAATCCCCTAAAAGCCTCATCTTTGAATGTTTCTATGCATGAATTTAGGAGAAGAGATTTTCAGCATAGAACCCCCTTTACTGATTTACCTTACTGATGAGTTTCCCACTAGGTTGGAAACATTATTTCATTTTTAATTATCACTATCAACATATAATCTCTCCAAAGCAAGCGCTCAGCCCAAAATACATTAACTAATCATTCTATTGATAGTCGTCACATTTAACCTATGCTTACAGGAAAAAAAATCTTGTAGTGAGAATATGAAATTTGAAATGCAGAGACACGTATATACAATCCATATTAGAGGAGCTTATTGGTTCTGTATCCAAGTGATTTTTCTGAGAAATTATTTTACACCACAGCATGGTTAAAGATGTCTGTCCTTATTTCAAAAATTTGGTGACTATTTTGCTCACAGATCAGATAGTAGGTATTTTAGAACTTGTGGGATAGAAAAGCTCTGATATAATTACTCAATCCTACCATGGTAGGCAGAAACAAGGGTTACAAAAACAGCTGAATTTGAATGAAAGCCAGATAAGAGCTGTTTTATAAACCAACCACCTCAAAGACCCTGAGCCTTAATCAAAGAAATTATACCGATAAGTAATTACTAAAATTTGCTTTTTCTGTCTGCAATCTTAGCACACAGGAGGCTGAGGCAGGAGGATCATGCCTCTGAGGCTGGTGGGATTGCCAGGGATAAACAGTGAAATCCTGTTTCAGAAAGAAAAGCAATTTCCAACTTTAAAACTAAGTGACATTAAATGTTCCCTAATTTTAATTATACTGCTTTGAATTTTGAGTCTTTTCTTGATATATTTTTGTAAAAAATTCAATGCCCAAATTCTGCAGTCACTTCTTAACACTTTGGTAAAAGATAGAAAATAAGCTATGATCTAAATTGTGTATTTTACAGTTACACAAGCTGGCATTGAGTAAATTTTTTCTAATATGGTGTCTTAGGGTTTCAATTTGTGTGATGAAACACCATGTCCAAAAGGCAAGTTGGGGAGGAAAGGGTGTATGCTGTGTACACTTCCATGTCACTGTTTATCATCAAAGAAAGTCAGGACAAGAACTCAAGCACAGCAGAAACCTGGAATCAGGAGCTGATGAAGAGGCCACGGAGGGGTGCTACTTACTGGCTCGCTTCCCATAGCTTGCTCAATTTTGTAACCTATGGAGCTTGGGACCTCCAGCCCAGGGACAGCACCACCTACAATGGGATGGACCCTCCTCCATTAATCATTAATCAAGAAAATGCCTTACAGCTGGATCTCATGGAGGCATTTCCTCAATGGAGGCTTTTTCCTCTCTGATCACTCTAGCTTGTGTCAAGTTGACACACAAAGCCAGCCAGCACATATGGACATATAATTTTGTCATAAATATTAGTCAACGTAATACTTAGTATACTGTTTTAGTTTGGTATTTGTGAATAGAATAGTGGTAACATAATTTTATTTTTAACGTTCATTTTCTTTTTAAATATTTTTATGGAAAATAGTTTTAATATTTTGATCATTTGTCCTCCCCTTATTTCTTAAGGATACTCCCCACCCAACTCCATACTCTTTCTTTCTCTCTTTGAAAACAGTCAAATGAACAAACACAAAAATAACCCAAAATTTTTAAAAAAGGAAAAAGAAAGAATACTGAACACACACACACTCACGTGCGCACACATTCACACAAACACAAATGAGTAAGACAAAATATGCCCAAAGAAAATAATGTGACTGAAAGTCTACAAAAATAACATTTAGTTCAAGTTGTATTGGCCATCTACTGATGGACATGGGCTTATCCTGAAGTATGGGCAAGATATCAGGATATCATTAGACCCCCATTTGAACTTTATTAAAGTCATCCTAAAAATTCATTTTTCAACAAACAAATCTCAAAGAAATAGGTTATATTCTCCCACTCCAAAATAGAGGGCTCCCTCAATTAGGAGTTCTTGTTACAAATATCAAAAGCATTTTCCACTGTTCGATACTGCAGCTGATAAGTCAGCATCTTGCATACTACAAATGATCTCATATTTACCTAATGAATCAGAAATATTAGCAATTTTTGTGATGGTGTAACAGAAATGATACAATATGTTTTGTGATATTTTAGTGTTTCATGGAACAAAATACTAATGGTTTGTATTCAGAGTCACATTTATCCGTTTTTATTCCATTTGCTTTGTGTAGGGCTTTCAAATATCCTCACAATATGATATAAAAATCATTTCTGTGTTCTAATGGACAGTTAATGATTTGATAAAAATTTTATCCTCTTCTCATTCAGAAACTCCCTTTGCAAGCAAGACCTTTGCTCTCAATGTTTTCAAATGACAAGAAAAAATAATTTCCTTTCAAGGACATAAGGATTGAAGCAGAATATGAATAATAAATTAGCCATGTGAATCTGCCACAGTTATTACTGGACATTTATTTATTTTTCACTTTTGCTTCATTATTGTTCTGCGCAGACACCAGAAGCCATTGAGAAGAAAGCCTGGAACTCTATGTCCTAAATACTCATGGGCACCAGCTGCATCCCGTATAATTGTCAAATTGCCCTCTTAAGTTTTTAAGGCCCAGAGTCAAATTATTAATGCTCATTTTGGTATATTTGCTAGTCAATTTTGTGAGTCCTCCGGGCACCCATAACACCAAAATGGAGGAAATTAAACCCTGAAAAATACTCTGAAATAAAAAATACAAAAAAGCAACAAAACCACAGAGGCTTTCTCTATGCATGCCTATTCGGTTTTGAAATTTTGGTAATATGTCATTACAGAAAATGTTCAATGGGGAAACGCCAGCTAAGACAATTTTGCTGATAATATGGCTGCACACGAAATGGGGAAAATGTGTGTCTTCATTTGACCTGTCTGTTAGTATAATATTTCATTGATTTTTGAGAGTTTGAGACATGAATATCCACGTATTTTGATCATATTCACTACGACTACCCCCTCTCAGATCCATCTCATACAAGTCTATCATTGTGCCATTTTAACTGATAAATTTTAATTTTTGAAGAATTCAATATATGAGTATTGTATGTATATAATTTCCACTTCTCCTCCCCTCCCACTAATTAAGTCTTTGCCCCTACAACTATCCACTAAATTTATGGGTTTTTTTCCCCTTTCTATCTGTGAATGAAAATTCACAATTAATTGTTTCAAAAACTTATTACACATATTAAGAAAATCTGCCATACCTCATTTTGATAACAGTTAATAAGAATTTTATTTCATCACATTATTAGATTTTATAATCTTGTCTAATAGATGTTTTATAGATTCTTTTAAATACAAAATTAAAAGTTTTTGTCTTTGTAGATTTGTCTTAAGCTATTCCTCTACATTTTTTACACTGTTAACTGGTATCAGCACGGAAAAAACAAGAGTTGTCAGAAATGAGGGACTACTCTAGCACACACATATACAAATACCTACTTTCAGCTGAATAGTGTATTAATATGTTTTAACTATAATCGGATACAGGAAATACACGATCACCATCATTGATCTATATCAGAGTCTATCAGATTATGACCAGCTATATAATTTTCTATTTGACCCAATTATTTTCTCATTTATGAAAAAGAAATTGGGATGTTGATTTACCTCTGAAGAAACGAGGATAAAAGCGATAACAATCATTTAAATTATGCCAGAAGAGGTTTCATGATTTTTTCTCAGTACAGAAAGAATGAAAGCATACAGCATTAAAGTAGAAACAAATCTAACCCTCTCTACAAAGTCTATAAATATGCTATTAATCTATCCAAAGAAAATAAAACATGTCCAGAAGCAAAGAATAAACTACAAAGAAAAATCAGATTTCCTGGTGCCTGAAAGCATACAAGTAAAAGACAAACACAGTCAAGACTAAAAAAAGAAAAAAGAAAAAAAAACAGAAAGAAAGAAAGAAAAAGGAAAGAGTTACAGCCCCAAATTTTTAATCTTGATGGATTTTTATTCGTAGAACATGTTTTTATCTTTTCCCTTGTGATTTCAGAAAAGAGTACTACCGAGAAGTGGCACTGGGCTTTAATGCAAGCATTAGGAGTGCAGATGCTGAGGTAGGTAGAGCTCTGTGAGAGCAAGACCAGTCTGTTGTACACAGTTGAGTTCCAGAACTGCCAGAGATACACAATAAGACCTTGTTTCAAAAAGAAAAAAAAGAACATGAAGTTGGGATGGAGTGGACATATTTTGATCATATTCACCATGATTCCTCTCCTCTCAGATTCATTTCATACACCCTCATCTTTGTGCCATTTTTAACCTTAAATTTTATTTTTTGAAGAATTTAAATATATGTGTATTGTAGTTATATATACTTTCCACCCCTCCTTTGCTCCTACTAACTTTTTATGTGCCCAAGTTTGTAGCTCTCCTTGCCTCTCAAGGAATATATATATTACATGTATAATATCAACTATTATTTTAAAAAGAAGGGGAAATTTTTTTAAAGAAATTTACCACACCAAAACTGAACCAAGATCTTGATGACTATGTTACATACGAACTAAAATGCTGTGTGTGAGGTTCTCCATAGTGTCTGGAACACAATAGTTACTAAAGGGATTCTTATCTTCTCCTTCATTCATTAGTTAAAGGGGGTAATGAGGTTTTGTATTCTAAATTGCTGTTTCTCCCCTGGTTACAGAATAGAGATGCAGCTTATTAAACACTGAGCTTTCCCTGCAAGTCATTCAAATGACTGTTTTACAACAAAACCCCAAAACTTCTTAATGCAAATTACATCAGTGACTGATAGGAATGACAAGAAGGAGGGAAAAAAATCCCTTAACTTGATTAACTCAGTGACCCAGAAAGGAATGCATTTCACTTCCATTTAGCCAAACCAGAAAAGTACTCACTGGGATTTTCTTCTTCAAACTAACAAAAAGAAAAAAAGCAGAGTTCATTCTTTCACTCTTAAAAGCTACTTACTAGGATTTGGAATCAAATATATAAAAATCCTTCCTTCCATATTAAATATATTTCTGTCTTTATAAGTGGTAAGCTCTAGAGTATTTAATGGATGAACTATAGCCCCAAACTGGACATCTGCATTACGTTCCTTTCCGATGGCTCAGTTATCACAGTGGAAGAGAAGTGGAACTTCAGGAGGACTGGAATAGTGTCCTCTGTACATCATCAGGCCTCTGCTCTCATGAACTCACTGCAGCTGGGGTTGCCTGCACAAGATCAAGTCAAGTCAAAGTTCCAACACAGAGCAGAGAAAGGCACAGGCTCCCCACCCCTAGCTGAGAAGCCAATCCCTTCTGGGGGACTCCTTAAGAGTGTGGCCTCTAGTAAACTTCAGATGATTCCACACCCACAATTTATAGACAGCACAAAAAAGATGATACAAAGTTGGGAGGAGTTATGGAGTAAGGAGTGGATCCTGATCAAGTGAGGTGAAAAAGAGGTGTGAGTGTGATTAAAATAGCCTTATGCATGAATGGAGTTCCCAACGAGTTAATAAAGTGATTATATATAAAATGGACTTTCCACTCATCTAAAGGCACTTTGAATTTCCACTTCTACTCCATGTCTGTTTCTCTCACATAGGACATAATCACATGATTATCAGTAATCTGGCCATTAAGTAATTACATTTCCTTTGGAGACATGACAATACACTATGACAGGTTTTTCAATATATACTCAATTCAGCAAAACAACGCAGAGAAGAAGAGCAACTTCAGTCAAATGAAATCCAAGAGCAAGTGTCTATTGAAAAGTGGAGCATCAGCCTTCATCAAAAAACCATCAGCCAGTCAGAGTTAAAACACTGATGCTGAAGTGATAAAGCACTTACCCAGTTCTCTTCTTCCTTTCTATTGATAATTCTATCATAGTAATGTATTGGATTTTTGTGTATCCACTATCCTCTGAATCAATATTTATGATTTTCTCATTATATATTATATTATATTATATTATATTAATATTATATATTATATTATATTTTATATTAATTATTATATATTATTATATTAATTATATATTATATTAATCATGCTTATTATTATCTAATGTTGCTATCTATTATTGATATATCATTATACAATAGACTTTAGAATGACACAGTCTCATACTGTCAAGGTTGATCTAAACTCTGTATAGCCAAAGACAGTATTTGATCTCCCTACCATCCTGCCTCATTTCTTGAGTGCTGAGAACACAGGCTTGTATTACCATACCTATTTATGTGATGCTGGGGACCAAACCCAGGGTTTCCTGCACAGTAGGGAAATACTCTATTAACCATGTTACATCCCAGCTTACAATGAACCTTCTTATACAAGTAAGTTAATATATCCGTGTTTTCATTATGGGGAATAGTTTTTTTTTTTTTCTAGAAAAAAAGGTAAATAACCCAATCCTGACGATATCTGCCTTTTAACCTGTGTATAGTTTCATGTACAGTCAAGTAAATTATTGTAATTATTGCACTTGTTTGGGTTTCAACCTTCTATTAAGGTGTTTTTGGGTAAATCTCATCCCAAGCTGTGGAGTCTTTTGTTTGGTTTTGGTGGTTTTGTTTTTTCTCTATTCATTCTTGTGTTGGGAACAGATGATTGTCTTCTAGTTTATCTTACAATTGATTTTTCATTGAAGCTCACAGTATTTTT
Source organism: Mastomys natalensis (assembly GCA_021653895.1). Lineage (NCBI taxonomy): Eukaryota > Metazoa > Chordata > Mammalia > Rodentia > Muridae > Mastomys > Mastomys natalensis. The sequence continues at coordinate 189,749 of JAJTUV010001817.1, read as the reverse complement.
CTGGAGTATCCATAACAAAGGATCACAAAGCCAATGTCTGAATTGGAAGCGTTATTGTTTTTTCTTTCTCTTTGGTTGGATAGGCATTCTTTGCTGTTTTTGGTTTTCCACTAATAGCACACTGATTGACACTTTGATTACCACCCATGTTCTCTTTCTCCATCCCTCCCCAATTCTGCTTCCAAATCTCACAATTTTATAAGGACAGCAGACGCATTCAGAAATGACCTAGTCTCACCTGATCACACCTACCATGGTGTCACTTCCTAAGAATGCCATTATTTATATTCCTATTGCCTACTTTTTTTAGGTACTAGGAGTTAGCGCTGTAACATAAATTGGATAAGCACTGAAGTTTAACCCACACAATGCCTTAAATGATCTTCTGCATTTATTGTAATGTAACTTTTAAATTATTTTAAAGTTTTTAATAATTAAAATGTGAGTACAGTATTCACATCATTTCTACCCCTCTCCTGCATCCAACTCTTCAAAGGCTGCTCCCCACCACTGTCATAGGTAAATTTAGTACATCTCAGTCAACATGAAAAATATTTTTATTGGTTGATGACAATAGTAAGAAACTGTATAAAAGTATATTTCCATTATTTTTATCCTTTGTGCTCTTATTTCGTTTTATGTATATGCAAAATAAATATCAAAATATATACATATATACTCTTATTATGAAATGGGCCTTACATAGCCCAGGCTGGCCTTGAACTCACTATGTAGCCAGGATAGAGTCTATGCTCGATTTATTATTTATACACTGGGATATTGATGGCAAAGAACAAAGAAGTAAAGACCCCTCCTATATGTGGAATTCTTGGAGCTTTTTAAATTAAAGTTGTTCTATAAATAAATAAATAAATAAATAAATAAATAAATGAATGAAGAAGAAGAAGGGAGGGAAGGAAGGAAGGAAGGAAGGAAGGAAGGAAGGAGGAAGGAAAGAAGGAAAGGAAGGAAGGAAGGAAGGAGGAAGGAGGGAGGGAGGAGGAGGAAGGAGGAGGAGGGAAAGAAGAAAAACCAGAAATTGTGCTGTACAAATGCAATCCTAACATTCTGGAGGCTATGGTAAGAGGATCAAGAGTTTCCAGGCATCTTGAGGACATAGACAGGTCCAGGTCCTCTTGAATTACATGGTGAGACCTTCCCTTGATACACATGAAAAGGAAATGGTGTATTCCATATATAGTAGAATGGATCCTATTAACCTGAATTCTAATTAATTTACTTATTACTCTTCGAATGTTGTTCATGGAGAGGCTAAAACAATTGACTGTGTAAGTTATCTGACTTTCTTTTATTATGAGGTTGAGGAGGACATTAAAACTTTCTCAATTCTGAATAGAAACCCCAGCCTAATATGTTTCTTTTTAGATAGTCTATCTAGTTTCCCTGACTGTTTCTCTCCCTTCCCGATATCTTTTAATTCCTCATGCATATGTGGTTTAACTATACAGTTTGAAACTTGAAGTCAAATTTTCATAATCAATAATTACAATGTTTACCAAGTACACCTCTGTTTACCAGATACTGCACAATTTATACAATTTGATTTTAAAACAATCGGTGGAAGTTTAAATTAGAACTTGGTCCCCAGGTGCTGGAACTGTCTAGGAAAACTTATGTGTGGTACTGTTCAAAGAGGTGTGTAACTGGGATAGGCCAGCACCAGTTAACTTGGGATCTCGCTCCTTCACCTCTCTGTGCTTACTACTTGCAGATCACGATGTGAACTCTCAGCTCTTCCTGCCCCCATGCTCCAATGTCAGGAATTCTAAAACTCTGAAACCGTAAGTCAATTAAATGCTTTCTTTTATACATCACCTTAATCATGGAGTTGTATCACAGCAATAGTAATGTAAGTCAGACTCAATCTTAAAAGAAAATTATCACAATGGCTTTTACTTTACAGGTAACATGTTTGTGCTTCAAGTAACTTGGACTAGGGCAAAGGGCTGTCAACAGCTGAATGAGCCAGGCAAATTTGACTTCTAAGGAGTTCTTATTTGTTACACTACTTTTACTTCTAGTGTAATCACTCTAGTTTCTTTCCTAGACCCTTCAAATATATGAAATAACAAACCTGTACAGTTCTAGGAGTCAGAGAATTTTTAAATTTTGTAGTATTTTTGAAAGTATAATTACATTAATATTCCTGTTTCTCTTTCTCCCTCCAGCACCTCCCATACATCCTACATTGCTTTCTCTAAAATTCATGGCCTCTTTTTCTCTAAATGTTCACACATGCACACACACACACACACACACACACACACACACACACACACATTTTTAAATGCATGAGTACAACTTGTTCAGTCCGTATGTTATCTGTATTTATATAACCTCAGGTCTGACTATTTTGGTATAGTCATAGTTGATTTATAATCACCATTAACCTTTAGATTCTGTCTCCTTTATTTCTCTTTTATAAAAGAAATACACAAGGTGAAAGTAAGCTTGTATTGCATATTAAGTTCAATTTATTTTTACTTTTAGGAAAACAAACAAATACTTGCACCCAGATCCATTTTTTATTAAGGTCTACCTTTAGGAATAAAGAAGTAAGAAAAACTGGGGTTGGAGTTTCTGCCCTCTAGTAACTATGGTAAAGAGGTTCAATTTTACCTTTCTTCTTCTCTCCTTCCCACTCTTCCTCTCTTCCAGCTCCCTTACTGCCTGTCCTTCCTCTCTCTCTCTCTCTCCATCTGTCTCTCTCTCTTTCTAATTCTCTTTCCTTCCTGTCTTTCCATTCTTTCCTTCCTTCCCTCTCTTTCTTTAGCATGCATTTGAATCATTCTTTCATAGCATGTAATAATAAACTCTATAACTTTACAGAATAGCTGTGGAAACAATTAAATGTCTACTGACAATAAAATACCTGCTAACATCATCACAGTCAAGAGGCTTCAAGTTTAAATATTATCAACGTTATTTCCTAAAAACTGTAAATAATGAGCCTTTCAAAACGTCAATAACTTGGACTGGTATACAATATGTCAGTGTTATCCACACATCTTATACCAAAGAAAATACTTTGAATAATCCAATTGGTTATTTTCTCAGTAAATGAGGTACATATATTCAGAATTTATACTTGAGTAAAAATTTAAAGAGCAAAAAGAATTGTGTGTAACTCTTCTTGGCAAAAGAAAAGTAATCAAGCAAACAGAATTTCATTGGGCGCAACAAGGCTCTAGAAAGGGAAAGAATTAGCCACCTTATACAGAACATGGCGGAACAGGATCCAGGAGGAACAGGATCCGGGTGAGACTGACTCCATTTCACCACAGACTTAACAGGCATGACACCAGACTGCTCGTGGAAATGTAGAACAAAGACTTTTATGCTTGCAGGAAGGAGAAGAATAATATTACAGTGGAGGAAGTAACAGAGAGGGCAGTCTCCTCATTGATTTTTAAGCAATATATGTGTTGATGATGACTGTTGCTTCCTTCATTAACTAAGAAAGAACAAGCTAATATTCACAGAGGCGTAAAGTCCCATCAGATTCTCTCATTCTGCATGGGACTTGCACAATTTTCACACACCCATTTTCTCTTTCTCAATATGGAAAAGATTATCGCAACCTCAAAATTTCTATTATGCAAAAGTAAGTGGTTTCAAGTAAGCATTAGAGCAAACCAAAATATAAAATCACCCAGGTATGTGTCTATAATATTAGGAGTCTTGAAGCTATATTAAAGGGATTTTGATATCCCAGTAACAATCCCTTTAAAGGCAACAATACTTTACATACAGGCAAATGAAAATGACAGAAGCAGTGAGTGACTTGCATTTCATCCTATTTGATTTTGACTCTGACTCGGTGTTCATGTTATTTTGTGGCATGAGATGCTGTCTAAATATTCTATTCACAGTTATCTCATGGGCATTTCAGTGATGGAGGTTTAAGAAAGAAGCATGGGGTTTTGAATAGAATCTTAGTTATTATGCTGTTCTTTTCAAAGCTGCTGAGCTAAATTTATTTAACTAATGTGTCCTATATGGGTTGGTTTTAATTTAATTTATTTCATCTTAACTGAGGAAGTTAACATAATCAGTGAAGATTTAATAATCAATCTGTATGCCATTCATAGTGCTATTTTTATAATTATGTCAACAACATTGTATAATGGGGAGATTCAGAAGATCATAAACAAAGAGAATACATTTAAAAAAACTTCTATAGTCTAGGCTGGTCTTTTCTGATCGTTGATTTGTGAAATAGCAGTTGCATGGGATCTTTACAAGATTCATATTTTTTATAAAATGTTCATTGATCACATACTTTAAAGAAATATTTGATTAATCTACATTAATCAGATTTCCTCATTCTAGAAGATTTCATATCACTAAAGCTGACTTGCAGCCTCTGCAATGTAACAATGTATGGAACTCAATCAGACTTCCTGGACCATAAAGATCACTCCATTATTTATTTCCTGTAAAACCAATAATACCTCACTGGATATGACTATTCCACAAAATTGAATTTGGAACATGTAGAACCACAGAAAGGCAAACCTTGGGAGATGTCTCTTGATATAAGGCCAAAGGTGCAAAGTTAGGAAGCACAAACATTTATTTTTAAGATGTTGAGCACAATAAAAGTACCGAAGATTAAAACAAAAGATGATGCTATGGTTTCTGGTCCAAAAAACAAAAAATCAATGTCATCGTTAAGGTAACTTGGGATGTTCCATGCTGATATCCATTATTTCATTCACTTAACCATAAGACCCAAGTGCACCAAGTATTATTGGGACTAGGGGGTGTTGGCATGGCGTCAGGAGAGTAGTGATTCTGTTTTAGTGAAAATAGCTTTGCAGCTCACCTACAAAATTCACGGGAAGGCACTGCAAGCAGATATCTGCATGACATCTGTTCTGCTTTCCTTTGAAAACTTCCTCAGCCTTCCTGTCCAGAAGATAGAACCACCCACACTTCCTGTACATTTCAAGGTCGGCTTTGAGGGCAAAATTCATCACCAAATCTAAATGTTCTTTCTAACTTGGCTTGATCTCTGTGGCTGCATTTCTAATAATCAGACATGTAAGTACAATTTCTTTGGGACTTTTTTTTATAATCTGTTTTCAAACTGTAGAAGTAAGACATATTTGCAAACAGGGAAAGGTCTATATATGAATCATTAAAAAGTATAAAATAGAAAAAGAAAAGGGAATTAACAAAGTAGCTTTCTAATGCATTCTCCACCCTGTGTCCAAGGATAATATGATCTCAGTGGATAACACATTATTTAGATATTTTTTCTTTTTCAACTAAGATATTCTTTACTGAATTCTCATTACTTGCAGTGAAAGACTGATTTTTAAAACAGAAATGCCATGAATAATTATATATACATATATATGTACATATATGTACATATATATATGTGTGTATATATATATATATATATATATATACACACACACACACACATACACAATGATACACATACACACACCCAATGGCAATAGTAGAAAATGGCTTCACCTTTACAAAACAGCCTATCAGGTAGAAAGGTTAAAGTATGTCTGAAATATTATATATGCATAAACACTTGAAGGATTTAATGCCCAATGCAGTTTTTAAAATCCTGGGATAATGTAATGTTTCAATCTATTCATATCAATTCATATTGTATACTACAGACCATTAAATTCTATGTAAAGCCTAATAACTTTGACATTCTGAGTTCTTTGCAGTAGTGTTTCACATCTTAACAAGGTGGGTATGCAGAATATATAACTGTACAGATCTATCATATTGCTTTTACCCTGGGGTGTTAAAATGGCAGTACTAGAAAGAACTTGCCAAAGGTTGGCAGGAATTTTATCAATGACTTTGCATCATAATTGATGGAAAATCTGGAACAGAACGATAGAATTGATTTGAAATAGGTGCTACAGCATGTTGTGCCAACCCACATGGATACAATTAACACATCGTCAATGCAAATAGGTCTGATCATAGATCTCTGTATTATGATTATTAGATGAGTCCAAATAACATGGACTTGTTTAAATGGAGGGGAAAAAAAGCATATTACAGCCTCAGATACTGGTAGTCTATGGCTCTGAATGAAGGTGAAGACCTGAGTCACTAAACTGCAAAGGGCAGTTCACACAGTAAATAACAGTGGGCCACGGACAATTCAGTGTCCTCAGGAAGATAGCAAGATAAGTGTCTCCCTCACAATTTCTAAGGTCATCAGCATCCTCCATTTGCAGATACTACAAACACTCCTTTCGGGAAGTGAAAATGCTTTTCTCCTCCACCATTGTTCTAAGTTTTCAGATTTTTCCCTTTTGAACGGTAAACTTCAGGAATTCTCACGCCGCTAATCTGCAAAGCAACTCATTCGCACTTGAGCCTCACTAGCGATCTCTGCACTTGTTTGTCAGTTCATTGCTGCAAACTCACCTCACATTACAGAGTGAGTCTGAGGATTTTACATATGGGACATTATATTTTATTTCATAGAAAGAAGTGCTAGGTAAACAGAAAGGACAAATACTCAACTCACACCAAGGTAGCACTTATTATTTGGGGAATTTGTATACTATACAAATAATAACATCTCAAGGTTCTTCTTCTTCTTTTTCTTCTTCTTCTTCTTCTTTCTTCTTCTTTCTTCTTCTTCTTCTTCTTCTCTTCTTCTTCTTCTTCTTCTTCTTCTTCTTCTTCTTTTCCTCCTCCTCCTCCTCCTCCTCCTCCTCCTCCTCCTCCTCCTCCTCCTCCTCTTTCCTTCTTCTCCCTCTTCTTTTTCTCCTTCTCCTTCTTCTTCTTCATATTAAGATTCTATCTGGTATTTGTTGCATTTTGTTACTGTAAGGATCTTATACAGCTGAACTCAGGTGCACTATTTTACTGCAGAAGAAGATGACCTCCCAATCATCACCATGCCCAAGTGTATTAAGATTCAAAAAGGGGATTCTCCTCAAGTTGTATTTTGCAATAAATAAGTTAAGCCTTAGCAAAGCAATCTTCAATTGCTTTGCAGCCATCTCATTGAGAGATGGGTGGCTATTCCCTCCAGACTTAAATAATAACAAAATTATAACAAATAAACAATAACAAATAAACAAAGACATGATGAAAAAATCTGTGGGAAAATGAATGAACTGTGTTTTATGTAACAGGGAACCACACCAAGACTTCCTCTGTTGAGAGGTTAAGATGTCAAATTGATATTTAAATTTACAGCTTTCATTTTTTAATTCGATTACACTCAGCAGTAAGATGAATAAAAAGGGAAATTGCTTAAGGATTTCAGCCATGCGTAAGCCTCATTAAAAGTGCTCATCATTCTCCTAGAAAAATCTCTGTAGAACAGATAATATGTATTGATCTTGGCTTGCTAATCACTCAGTCACCTTAGCAGTCTGCAGAAGGTAGGCATACATCAGAGAGTGGGTGGTAGTGAGAGCAGACAGACCTCAATGCCAAGATGCTCGTTCACTCAGTAGCTGTCCGTCCGATTATTGACCGTGTTTTATTAACCTTTCTGTACTGAAAAGCGTCTTCACAATAGTATATGAGAAAATTATTTGGATTGTAGTGAAGGATTACTACAAAATTTAATAGCAGTAAGCCATGCACATGTACTACCAGGTTCTGCCTTTCTTGTTGGAATGTCAGGACAAGGATGGGTGGGGTCCCGGTCCACCTCTTCCCTTCAGACACCTCTGTTGACCACGCCAGAGGAGGAAGCAGAATGCTGGACAAACAGGATCCTAGACTGGTTGGAGCAAGTGAAGCCATAGAGGGTGCCTGGGGTGGGGAGGGTTCTCCAAAAATCTTAGTGTTATTGCTCTCTTAAGCAAAGGCCTTCTCCGATGATTTTTAATAAAGCAGCTCGCTGAGACGATCTTAGCTTGTTCGTATTTCTTTCTTGGGCGCGAGTTTGAACTCATACACTTTACTGGCATGAACCAAGGGTTGTATAGTTTGAGGGGAAGGGTGTGAGAATACCCAGGGAGGAAAAGGTCACTGGCTGAAGATGCTCATTAGTATGGAGAGGTGTTCCAGGGGCAGGGAACATGACCAACTGCCCCTGACAATCTGGTTGGGGGTCGCCTATTTAAGTACTCTGGGGAAGATATGGGAAGTAAGAGGGAGTTTGGACTACCCCTGCAGGTCTCAGGATGAGATTCTAATCTCATTTATTGAGATTCCTGGGGGTTGAACATGCTTAACCTCCCACGTTCCATGACAGTTCCTCTCGTAGCACTGTCCAGTGCCCTTCCTGCAGGTAGCCATTCTATAATTATAATTACCCTGTGTACTTCTTGCTACTGGTACGTAATTAACCATTAACTCCAAAAAGTAATATGTGTGGAATAGGTCCGAGACCCCTGCCACTTGAGTTTGCTGCTTACGTTTACAACCTTCTTTCTTCTCCTCCATTCTCTTTTCTACCCATAGCATTCTCCACGTGTATTAAAAGAACAATTCAACCAGAACATAGTTTTAAACTATCATGGTATTAGGACAATAGAAACAACGTGGGGTAGGAGGGTATTTTCACCTCTGTTGCATCCAAATCCCTTATAATGTTTTGGATGTAGTTTATTAATATAATTGCGGCCTTTTTAAGAACTAGCACTTGTAATCAACAATCAACATTAAGCCATCTAGGGTAAAAAATATGATAATTTCTGGAACAGATGACTTCCATTCGTATGTCTGTAACTAGAACATTAAAAATGAAAGAAAATGTAAGCTAAAATTTTATCAGAAGAGTAGAAATATCCCTAAAAACTGAGAAAAAAAAAAAAACAGTAACTGGCAATAAAAATGTTATCCACAGGAAACAAAGGGGTTAGTTTTATTTTAATGTACTTGAAAAGGGGCAAGTCCGTGAACTCATGAGACATACTTTTGTGTTTGGTGGTAAAACATAATGACAAAATCCTTCATTTAAAATGAGGACGAGAAGCCAAAACACATCTAACTGCATTACTATGTCAGACACACTGTATTATGATTCATAATGTCATTTAATTTGATTTACTTGAAAATTATACCTTTGATACTATTTCCTTTTAAATATTACAATGGTAAAAATCAGGAAGTTTATGTAATGGTAGTTGCAATGATGAATGAGGAGTTATTTATTGAGGCCCATGTCACTCTGAAAGAATTTTCCATCAGTAGCCACTACTTCAAGGGTTTTCTTTAATAAAGGCAGAGAAGATAACATAATTGCTAATAGGAAGTAGGGGATTTATAAGCACTATTATTATTCAGTGTTTTCTTTTTCTGCATATATGTGCATGTTTGTATGTGAGTAGACATAAATGCACAAGTGCATACCATGTGTGTGGAATCAAAAACTGACATCTGATATCTTCTGCTTCAGCCTCCACCTCTTATTAAGGTGGCCTCTCTGGCTAAACCAGTAACTCCTTCACAGCTTACTGTGAAGTTCAGCCTAGTCAGAGTGCCCCAAGGAGGCTTGTCTCTACTGCTGAAGTTCTGGTTGCAGGCCTTATGTGTGAGTGACGACCATCTGAACTCCAATCCTCACATTTTTGCAGAAAGTCATTCATACACTGAATCATCACCCCAACCCCCAAACATGCTAGGAGTCCTAAGACCCACATTGGAATTGCTGACTCATGGCAGTTCTTGATTCCTTTGACTAAGAAGGAAATTCACTTTACCCTTGCCAGAGTGTAGCACATATTAACTGCATCTGATGCCAGAGATCTAAGGGAAAATGTAGTATTTAAAATATTTGAGAACACAAGAAGCTCCATCCAGTTCTCAACTAGACCAGTGTTTGCAGAAACAGGTTATGTTGTGAATTCTATCAGGATACCAAACTGATAAGAAATTTAAACCTAAAAATATGATTATTTAAAGATGAAAGCAGTGTAGCTGTGTACACACAGCAACTGACACTATTTTGTATGAAAGTTCATTTAATCAGTAATCACAGTGATATTTCTAACTTGAATCAAATCACTAAATCATCATGAAGAATCATCTCATTGATTCTGGTAGATCTGAAAGTGAAATTATTTAATATCTTTGACCCGTTTTTTTTCCATTGATATAAAAAAAAATAAATGTATAGTCTATAGTGGTCAAATATTTAACAGTTCTACATAGAAGTCACACATTTCGGGAGCCATTTCATCCTTGTTGAGACATAGGAACTTAGAAAATACAGGAAAAATATGCTGTCAATGGATGTGTTTTTCTATTGTTTACCATTACTAATGAGCTTTAAGGATCAACTTGAAATTCACCTATCCAGATTTTCAAGTCCTTTCTTTTTCCCAAGCAGCTGAGCTATCTTCTCCAAGAAGCCTTCCTCAACATAGCAAGATCCAGTCTCACCTTGAGTTGATCTCATACACATTCACAGCTTTGTGTTATGCATTTCTGCATATTGTCTGAATTCTCATTGAATTATTATCTCTCTGAAACTGGCTCCTGCAACAGATGGTAATAAACAGGGACTCATAGCTAGCCAATAGACGGAGAATAAGAAACCTGGGAACACAGCTCTAAGTGAGATGTCTCCATCACATCCCTTCTGGGCTCAGAGAACCCTGTGGAAGAGGAGACACAGTGGAATAGCCAGAGGGAATGGAAGACAGCAAGGATACAAGTCCTTCTAACTCAGTAGGACTGAGACACAGATGAACTCACAGAGACTGAGGCATCATGCACGCAGCATGCACAGAATCTGCATGGGTCTGCACACATGTGGTCCTAGAGCTGAAAGGAGAAGTGGACACATGCTCCCATCACTAAGGCAGAAGCAACATCCAACTGATAACGACTTGCAAAAGTTAGGATTCTCTGAGGGAGTTTCACTGAGGAAATGACCTACTCTTAAGAACATCACATACCTACTAGCAGTAGATAACGATCAGAAATTGAACTCAACTATATTTTTGGAGGTTCCTTGTCTCATAATCTGGAGTTAATTGTTGTTTTATTAATTTTTTAAAATTTTCTCTCTCTCCCTCCCCTCCCCCATCTGTCGGTCTGTCTCTCTCTCTCTTTACCTAAAGGTCCTTGGCAAATGTACTGTGTTTCTGGTTTTGTGCTTTTATGGGATTTCTGAGTGTTCAAAAAATACGGGTCTCTGCATATTAATGTGTATCTCGTGTTGTTTCTTGGCTTTTTTTCCTTCTGTTTATTTGTTTGTTCATATGCTGACGTGTTTCTTTTGTTTTTATCTAAGTATATCTCCTTTATCACTATCGTTTAGCAGCCTGTGTGTTTCTAACGAGAAAGATAAAAAGGGTAAATTGGAACAGGAGGAAAGGTGGGGATGAGTAGGAGGATCAGAGGGAAGGGAAACCATAATCGGGATATTTTACTTGAAAAAGTAAAATCAATTTTAAACTAAAACAACTACAACAAAAACAAAACCAAGATATATTCACTGAAAAGCTTCAATGAAAGGAACGTAATGAACTCTTACTCAAAATCAAATTATCACAAAATACTACATCTTAATAAACCTATGCAATTATTCATCCTGTTTTACAGAAAACCCTTTTATTTAATAGGCTCATTAGTAGATGGACAACTACATAAAAATGAATGGGTTTTACTGTATAAAAGTTGAATCAAAAACATTTTTGTGTTTTTCTTAACAATCTTGATAACTAATATTGAGACCTGGCTAATTTGTCTTCAATAAAAGCCTAACGTTGTTAGCTTTACTTTTGCCTTAAAATGACTGCTCAATAAGTAATCCAAGTAGAGTACACATCGTTCTTGTAAGGTCTACTATCCCTAATCACAAGACAATATTTTAGAAATAAAGTTTTCAGCATGAAAAATATTGTAACCTCTCTGAAAGGACAAATGATGTGTATTAACACCCAAAAGTACTTAAATTAATAAGCAGAAAAGATCTGAGTTAGGTGGTATGTGTTGTCTGTATATAAGGAGAAAAATGTAAATGTCTTAGTCAATTTATATACTTACATATATATGCACATAAATATAAAAAACCATTTCATATTGGTATGTAACACCAGTTAATGTGTGTGTGTGTATATATATGTGTATATGTATATAATATGTATTATGTACTTATATAAATAGATATTTTTATGTTATAAATATTGTCTAAAGAAAACAAAAATTAGCATACAAAAATCTCACATTCACAAAGTAGGTTCAAGTACATTTCCAAATCAATAGGACCACCTATTTGTATGACTGTATGTTTTTCAGGGCTCCAGCTACACAGCTCTTTCTCTTCCTTAACCCAGAATCACAGTACATTATCTACTGTGTTTCACCACTTTATCCCAGTGCTGAGAACTCCACTTGGCACACACCAGGCATTAAATAAATAATGGCTGGATGACTTGACTGCATGGCAAACAATACTCTGCCTTAATGTAATTGCACCCAAAGTTCAAAGTTCATATGGCACTGTTTCATTTTCTACATTTAAAACTCTGTTTGGCCCAATATCTCTATAAAGGCAATTTTTCATAATTTTTTTGGTTTTATATTTTAAAATCTATACACAATTCAGACATTTATTTCAGCAAGCAGTATTTGCATTTCTAAATAAGAGATACACTATTTTTTAATAAATTTCTCAGAAACAGCCTATAAGTGATGCATTCTTAATATGAAAATAATAATTTGCAAAAAAGATGTTAAATCAATTCTGAAATGTTATTCTCTGGCTGTAGATAACAAAATATGTAAGCCATGTTTCCTGCCACTTAATTACTAAATTAACTTATATTGTTATAGATAAATTTGAGTTGATAATATTTTTTTCATTTCAAAATTTGACAGGTATTTTATATCTTTAGGTTCATAGTACAGAGAAAGCCAGCTTTCCTCAACCGGGGCTTCTACAGGATGAAACAAACATAAGAAGACTTGGTTATCTTCTCAAACCTTCCAAGGTTTCAAGACGCATATAATTTCAGAATTACAGGGAAAAAAGGATCATCACAGGCTTAGACAAGGACATAGGATGATCTCAGTCCAGTCACCCAGATCAACACGGCTTAAGTAACTAGTGAGTAAATTTGTTGCAGGATTAATAATAGGTGGGATCGGATAGGAGGTTTGCCAAGGCGAAACCAGGACAGGGGATAACATTTGAAATGTAAATAAATAAAATAACCATTAAAAATAATATTAAAAAATTAAAAAAAAAACTGGATTTGGGACAGAGGGATAGATGAAGATGAAAGAGGTCACCTAACGTTCCTCAAATATGACGGTATCTGAAAGAACTATTCCTGGGAAGATGGCATTCTAAAGTCTATGCTCAGGAATGAAGACGGGCATCCTATTTTGTGTTGCAAACTCATTCACATTAAAATCTCCTTGAAACTATGGTAGAGACGCAGTGACAAGCTCTACTCAAGCATGGTGCCGTGTTCAAACATGCTAAAGCTAGACTTGTCAGTTTTCGTAGAGTTAACGCAGCTTTTCTTCCATAAGAGCAACGTCACGTATATAAAACAAAAACAAAAAACAAAAAAACCAAGACCTGTTGGAATGAACAAGAATGCATAACCCGGGTCAGGAAAGGCAAATAAAGACTTTAAGTTAGAGAAGGATGTGTGAGAAAGAGTCCAGGTAGAAGGGTAGAATCAGATTTGAAAGATGAGACTGGCAATGTTTCCTAAACTTCACAATTTATTCCATTCAATTGTGTGGAGATTAAATAGTTGTTAAAATGTAAAAGAAGACCCTGTGGATGGGTGCTTATGAGCCAGCTCAATGGTAAGAGGACAGGAGACCTGGCCTGTCCACTTAAATGCCATGCAGTGTGGGTGAAAGAGAGATGCTCTCCCTTCCTCACCATCTCTGGCAGGCTGGAGAGCTGTCCCAGCCCCACGGTGGTGGAGGGCTCAGTACCTCAAGTGGGTACAACAGTAGAACTGGCTCTGGTGGCATGGGTACGGGTGAGCTGCCCAGTGGGTGTGAGAGCAGGGGCATTGGATGAGCTAGCCAGGCAAGCCCTGGAGAGTTGGCCCTGGGGAGTGTGGGTTCTGGAGACTTGAATAACACTATCACTATCCAGGCCCAGGTCCAGAGCTTGGAGTTGGCCCAGCCCAAGACCTACTCCATCTATGAACTGCTGGAGCACATGAAAGACCCTGTCCTACAGACGTGACGCTGCACGATCGAGGATCTTAGAGGAGTCCCTGTGAGGATCCAGTGTTTATCGTGTAGCAGAAGCTAAAGGCCTTGAACAGACCAATGACTCAATGCAATGAATATTTGCAAGTGAGGACATTTAGACAAAAAGGTATACTTATGGCACACAATGACACACTGCAGCTTCCACGATGAGGTGTTTTTCGTTTTGTGTAGAGAACCGCTATGCGCTGCACCTGAGGATGGTGCTGGCTGAGAGTGCTCCTTGTGGTAAACAAGTCCTCATTTGGCTATACAGCTGTGCAGGGGCAGGGAATGGTCATACGTGGACTATGGAGAGATGATATGTGGCATATGCTCATTGGCCTTTGCTTAGATATAAGCCTGGTCCCCGGGGTAGGTGGGGCCGCCACCACCAGAAAGCTACAATCCTGAGTAAACTGCCTTGAGAAGGAACCTTGTTGTCTTGCGTCTGATTTCCTGCTGGCCGGACAGTTTTGTTGTTATTAAAAAAAAAAAAAATCTTTGTTTTCTATTTTCTTTTATGCATAGGGGGGTGCCAGTGTGCTAGCAGATACAAAGAGACAGGGAGATGAGTAGGATTGGGGTACATGATGTGAAAGTCACAAAAAAGTAAAATGTTAAAAAATAGTGTAAACAGTTAAAAATTAGATTTCAAAAATATTTTTTATTTAGTTGGTCTGTTAAATCTTAAAATTTTTCAATATATTTTGCTTCATGAGTGAAAAAGTTGGGATTTAACCTTATTTTTGTTTGTTAGTTTTGTTTTGTTCTTGTTGCCCAACACTTTCCCAAAAGGTGACATTATTTGCCATTGAGAAGTGGGGACACAGAATTTTAGTTTCATTCTGAGATCCACTGTTTATTTGATTCTGCAAAACCATACTTAAATTTTCTTAGATGTCGCATCAGTTTTCTAAGGTGGAAATAGAAATCTTATCTACCTATTTGTTGTGAGAAGGCAGACACGGAGTAAAGTGAATTTGATAAGCATCTATTCTTTTTCTTTCTCAATGTATTCTCACAGTCTTAAGCATTATTTCCACTGTTTTTAGAATGCCTCGACACCTAACAGGACAGACTGGATTAGCTAGGAAAATCTGGAGGAATGCTAGGAAAGAGTAACAATAACTTAAGTGATTTTTTTTCAATGTATCCAAACTCTTTGGTCTGGATATCAATGCTTAGGGAAAAAAAAGAAACAGTAAGAAAATGAAAATTATATACCAGAACCTTTCCTTAATCCAATGTCCTTAAAGACACTATTGTTATGAAGGCTGATACCCTTGATTGGTTTTTGGGCACATATACTTGTGCACATATATGTTGCAGCTAGAGGGCAATCTCGGATGTTCTTCAGTAGCTACTCGTCTTGTTTTGTGACACAGGGTCAGTCCTCAAGATATGTGGCTTGCCAGTTATGCTTGGCTGGCCAGCAGGTTCCAGGAATGCTCCTCTCTCCATCTCCCCAGGACAGAAATTACAAGTGTGTATCTCCAAGACTTTTTTTTTTTTAATCAATAAGGGATCTGGAGATCAAAATCTACTGTGGTTTTATACAGCAACTTTTTACCAACTGAGCTGGCTTTGGAGCTGGCAATCTCTTATTTTAACAGAATAATCCAATACCTGAGTATAAAAGTGGTTTACATGATATGTTTAACTAAATGAAAATAAAAGTGAGATTTTGGTTTACTGAGGTTAAGTCAATAGTTATGCCTAATTTCCATTACCAGACTACTTTGAAGGGATTAGTGGGAATTTGGTGCCAATATTGTTGAGAATTGTGGGTCCTTTAGTTTTGTCATTTTATTTTGAGGGTTCATAGATATAGCCTAGATTTAGTTGTCAAAATCATGAGGGAACACTGTAATCAGGTTGACTTGATACAAATATACTAATACAGCCACAGGTCTCCATGTAAGCTTCTTGATGAATGAATAATTCCTGAGGGTTCATTGTCCAAATGAAATTTCACTTGTAAGAACAGATATGGCTTCTACGAACATAGTAGAGCATGTGTCCTTGTTATATGTTAGAGCATCTTTTGGGTATATGCCCAGAAATGCTATAGCTAGGTCCTCAGGTAGTACTATGTCCAGTATTCTGAGGAACCACTAGACTGATTTCCAGAGTGGTTGTACCAGCTTGCAATCCCACCAAAAATGGAGGAGCGTTCCTCTTTCTCCACATCCTCACCAACATCTGCTGTCACCTGTGTTTTCAATCTTAGCCATTCTGACTGGTGTGAAGTGGAATCTCAGAGCCATTTTGATTTGCATTTTCCTTGCATACAGGAGCCTGATATAGCTGTCTCCTGAGAGGCTCTGCCAGAGCTTGACAAATAAAGATGTGGATGCTCACAGTCAACCATTGGACTGAGCACGGAGACCACAATGAAGGAGTTAGAGAAAGGACTGAAAGAGCTGAAGGGGTTTGCAACCCATTGGAAGAACAACAATATCAACCAGCCAGACCCACCAGAGCTCCCAGGACTAAACCACCAACCAAAGAGTACACATGGAGGGACCTATGGCTCTAGCTACATATGTAGCAGAGGATGGCCTTATCTGGCATCAGTGGGAGGAGAGGCCCTTGATCCTGTGAAGGATCAATGCTCCAGTGTAGTTGAATGCCAGGGCAGTGAGGTGGGAGTGAGTGGGTTGGCGAGTACCCTCATAGAAGCAGGGAGAGGAGGGATGGGATAGGGTGGGTTGCAAAGTAGAAACCAGGAAAGGGGATAACATTCGAAATGTAAATAAATAAAATATCCAATATAAAAAAGAACAGACATGGATGGAAACAGTAATGTTTTTCTACTTTCAGCCTTCACTTGAATAGATTTTGGACAATTAAAATAAAAATATTCTTCTGTTTATTGAGTTAAGAAAGGTATAGTTATTTTTATTCTTTAAATTTCAGGCAACACTAAAAGCACAAAGGAAAGAAAAATTAGAGGTTGTCCAATTTTACCCAAATTAATTAATTGCTATCTTTGTGATGGTGAATTAAAGGCAAATGAGTTCTCCAGAAGAATTATCTCTCTCCGGCTAATCAAAAAAAAATAGTGTTATACTAAAAATAGCTGATAGACTTACAAACATTCATATTAATGATCAGAACATAGCTACAAAAAGAGGAGTAAAGAAAAGGAAACCTTAACATAGGACTACATTTCAGTGCTGATGATTTTTATTACATAATTTTCTTAGTCAATGTCATTCACATTTTTAAAATTCATCTCCCACTTCAAGCCACATGAATTCTTTGATCATTCGCTCTCAGGCTCTCTCTCTCTCTCTTTTTTTTTCATGGTTCCCTTTCTATTTTTAACACACACACAGACACACACACACACTCACCCCACACGCACAAGCACACACAGAGAATTTTGCCATCAATTTACTTATTTATTCACTTTTAAATAAAACATGAATTATTTGCCCTTTTAGTGTCTACCATAAGAAAGTACCCACATGAAACTCAGTTCATAAAAACAAAACTGTATTAATAGAAGTTAAAATTTACATGAAATCTATTGTATAGAAAGGGAGAAAAGACACTAAGCTTGTTGTCTACTGCAAAAGAGACAGAAAGAGAATGAGAAGTATTCAAGAGACTTTAATGACGACTCTACAACTGGATCTCCCTTACTTCTAGTTTTTACTTCCTGAGAATCTGATACAATAACACCCTTAAGCCCTGACATAAATTTCAGATGATTCCGTATATCGGTAATATTTCAGATATTTCAATTACGTCACATTTCAATCTAATTTCCCATTTCTAGAGTCATGCAGCCTCTCTCTTTCTTACTGTTGTGCACTGTGTGTCTTATCTACTCTAATGCTCCTAAGAATTTCAGAAGGCAGGAAAATTAATTGTACGAGTTGAATCTATTGTTCTACCAGGAACCATTCTGGCTTGTACTTCACTGGCTTGTCAAGACCACCTGATCCCTCAGCTGTGTTTCTTGAAAGAAATATAAAACAAAAACAAACAAAAAGTGTAAGGATATTTAATTCTAAAAGTATGTCGAAAGAAATGAGTTTGGATAATGTATGGTTATAATCTCAATGTTTATTTTATTCCTTGCAGTGGTTAAAATAAAGAGAACTTTGATAGGGATAGAATTTACCATTTCCAGGATAAGTAACCACACACTCGGGCTCACTCCTCAGTTCCAACCAGGAACTAAACCTGCTTCCTCCAGAACACAAACCTCTTTCCAAGAATATTCTTTTTATGCTTTTTTTTTTCTTTTGAAATAGCTGGTACGATCTCAAAGAAAAAAGAAAGAGAAATTTGTCTTTATATCCTATGATTTCTACAAGAAACCTCAGTAGCTGCAATGATCAGACCCTGGTTACAAAGGGTAAGTTATCTTGTGACTGTCAACTACCATGTATGGGAAACTTGGATCTAATGCATAAAGTCGCATATAAAATGCCAATCAATTATGCATGTATACATATTTCCTGACTAGGGCTGATGCCACGCACAATTCCTTAGCTTTAAAATAATGCAAGAGCGGCATACACTCTTGTGTGTTCATTGAACGTGGAAAAGTCTTTGCCAGTGCTTACCTAGAGTGGTGGTCACTCTCACTTACTTGTTGTCAGGGTACTGAGAAGGTATTTTTTGAACTACCAAAGAAGAAAAGAATACATTAACCCGGCTACAACTTCGATCAACAAAGGCAGCCTGCCTGCAAGGTGACTGAGTGCAATAGTGGAACAAAGCTTGTGGGTGGGACTAACCAACCTTGTGGGTGGGACTTCCCAACTGATTTCTGATTGGATTTAAAGTTCACTTCGTGAGATGCAAAACATCCGAACACTGCTCAAGTAGCCAAGAATCTGACACTACAGTTCATGGGCTTAAGGAAAAAAAACAAATACTCTTGTTCTGATCAAGGATTATATTAGCAAAATGACAATGTACACATTGTTTGCATAGGTCTGGGCATGATGGGGTCCGGGAAGTTGTCCCAGCTCACATCCCTAACCCAGAAGCTCTCTCCATTGATAACCCCTCACAAATGAAAAACTTGTTTTCTCCATGGGGATCTCACTGGGAAAAAAAACCACTCTTACAGACCCCATGCCCAGCAGAAGATGGTGAATATAAAATTGATGGTATTTTTGGAGGGTTTTTGTTTGTTTGTAGGTTTCTTTTGTGGGGAGGGGTTGCTTGTTTTATTTTGTATCATCACGTTTTGTCTGGGGATTTATACAGGTCTTTGGTTTATATATTACGGGTTCCAATTTTGTGTTTTTATCGAGATTCTGTGTTTGCAAACGTGTCTCTGTGTCTATAAGTGTTTCTGGTGCTTTTTCTTTGGCGCCTTGTTTGTTTGCTTTTGTTTTTATCTTACTTCACTCTTTAAATTATTTGTAGACATCTGTTCATGTTTTAATGAGAGAGATCAAGAAAGGATGTGATTTGGGTGGGTGGATAGGTGGGGAGAATCTAGAAGGAGCTGGGGAAAGGTGAATAATAGTTAGAATATATTGTGTGAAAACCATCTATTTTCGATAAAAAAAAAATAAAATGTCCAAAACAGTGCACTGAAGACAGAGATTTAAAAACAGAGAAGGAATAAAGTAATTATGAATGTGCTACACCCATCCTTTAAATTCTGAAGCCCTGTATTTGACTTAAATAGCACATACATTTAAAGCAATGGTAATCAAAAAATATATATTAATCCTCTCCTTTATACATAGAAGGCTTATGTGTTCACGTACTTAAAATATGGTAAACTGTGAACGATGCAGATGATCTTCCTTTTATAATTCGGTCTCTCAGGGATCAAAACTAACCAATGTGCTGACCATGAAAACACATGTAAAAACGGAAATCAAACTACACTAAAACTCCCGTCATTGTAGAAGGATGCAGAAGGAGCTCACATACTACTGATGAGATGTACACCATTCCAGTCTTTTTTTTTTTTTTTTCAGTTGGCTCATAAAGTTTACTAGTACAATTATCTTTTAAAAACATAAAGTATTTACTCAACAAAAGAAAGAACTGAGCCAGTACAGCCAACCAAATCTTGTACGGGTTGAGTTCTCTGGATGATATGTACTGAGACAGCTTAGCACCACCTTCAGCAGAACACCCTTACAAAACATTGAGGTTCACCAGCTGAACACTTTGACAAAAGCAGACATCAGATTCTATAGTCCTCTCCTGTTAACCAAAAATTATAATATGGGTGTTGTCATTAAGAACAATCAACACAATGCTAATATTTATGCAATTATTTAAAATCAAAATAGAACATAACACAGCAAGTGTCCCTGTGGAATAGTGGGGCATATTTTGGGTAAATGCCCAGGAGTAGATCTTGAGGTAGAACTATCCCAATTTTCTGAGAAACCATCAAATTGATTTCCAAAGTAGTTGGCCAATTTTGTACTTCCACCAGCAATGGAGGAGTGTTCCCCTTGCTCTACATCCTTGTCAGCATAAGCTGTCACTTGAGTTTTTGATCTTAGATATACTGATAGGTGTAAGATGGAATCTCAAGAGTAGTTTTGATTTGTATTTCCCTGATGACTAAGGTTTATAGCGGCCTTATTTATAATAGCCAGAAGCTGGAAAGAACCCAGATGTCCTTCAACAGAAGAATGGATACAGAAAATGTGGTACATTTACACAATGGAGTACTACTCAGCTATTAAAAATAATGAGCTCATGAAATTCTTAGGCAAATGGATGGAGCTAGAAAATATCATCCTGAGTGAGATGACCCAATCACAAAAGAACACACATGGTATGCACTCACTGATAAGCGGATATTAGCCCCAAAATACACAATACCTAAGATGCAACGCATAAACCTCATGAAACTCAAGAAGAAGGAGGAAGACCAAAGTGAGGGTGCTTTTGTCCTTTTTAGAACGAGTATCAAAAGATTCAACCAGAGCTCCCAGGATCTAAACCTCCAGCCTGAGAACAGACAGGGGCAAGCTGTCCTCTGAGAGGCTCTAACCAGCAGCTGACTCAGACAGATACAGACATCCAGAGCCAAACAGTGGATGGAGCTTGAGGACTCTTAAAGAAGAATAGGCGGAAGGATTGTGGGCCCTAAGGAGATAGGAACTGCACAGGAAGATCAACAGAGTAAACCAACCTGAACCCTTGGAGCTCTCAGAGACTGAATCACCAACCGTGGAGCATACCTAGTCTACACAGATCTACCTCCATGGGCTGGACCTAGGCCTCCCTGCACATATGTTGTAAATGTGCAGCTTGGTTTTCATGTAGGTCTCAAACATCTGGAGTGGGGGCTATCCCAAAACATGCAGCCTGTATATGGAGTATGGTCTTCTAGCTGGGTGCCTCATCTGGCCTCAATGGGAGAGGAAGCACCTAGCCTCTCAGAGACTTAAAGTGGCAGGGTGGGGCATACAGGAGGAGGGGGTACTCAGAAAACAAGAGATGGGAAGGATTGTGGGAGGGGGTGACTGGGACGGGTTATAAAGTGAATAAGCAAAAAATAAAATTAAAAAAAGAAAACAAAAACAAAATAAAAAAACAACAAAAAAAAATAGGGTACAGATCTAAACAGAGAATTCTCAAAAGAGGAATCTCTAATGGGCAAGAAGCACCATTCCAGTCTTAAGGAAGCTGATAGGGTTTCCTCAAGAAACTACCACCACAAGCACTTTATAAGCCAGCTAAACCAACCTTGGGTATATGCCCAAATATTCAAAGTCAACAGGCAACAAACACCTATGTATTCTTGCTTATTATAAAATTACTCAGGCTGTCCATCAATAGAAGAATAAAAACAAGATAATAAGGAGAAAGAATGAAAAAGAGAGAAAGAGAGCTTAATGTAGCCACAAAGAAATGTTACATTGTTTCTGGAAAAGGTTTGTGTCTATTAGAGATCATCACCTTCAGCAAAATATGCCAGGTCCACAAAGACAAATGTTGCATGTTTTCCCACAGATGCAGGATCCACATAACTATTATCACCATCACCATTATTATTTTTGGCAGAGAGAGACACAGAGTGTCTCACATAGCCCAACTTGGCCTCAAAATTGTTCTATGGTATAGAATAACCTGTAACTTTTGATCACTCTTGAAATGATGCAGTTACATGCCTAGGCCAACCTGACTAGTTAGAAGCTACATTACAAAAACAAAAACAGCACAAAATAAAAGGGAACTTGGCGGGATGAATAAAGGATCAGGAAGCAAGAGAAAGGGGCTAATCAACAGAAGTTAAAGGCAATGATTATGGCCAAATTACAGGTATAAAAATGCCATAACGAAGCCATTAGTATATACCAATAAAAATTGAAAACAAAAAAGAGGAAAAACATCTCCAAAATTTTACATTAGGATTTTATAAACTGTCATAAGCAGAAGCAATGTTTGCCAAATAATAGATCCAAATGTTTATTTTAAGAAAGAAGAAAGAGAGAGAACAGGCTAAAGTAAAAAAGAAAAGAATCCAATTGATGTTTTTCAGTTTAGAAACCTAAGTAAGAGATTATGTAAGATATTATAAAACATTATCTTTACTTATTAATTTTGTATCCTGGACCAAGCCCAAACACATTTTCTTTTTAACATTTGTGTGTGTGTGTGTGTGTGTGTGTGTGTGTGTGTGTTATGTCTGAGCTGTGTTATATCTGAGCATATATACATGACACAGCCCTGAATGGAGCCTGTGTAGGTCAAAGGACAAGTTGAGGTAGTCTGACCTCTCCTTCTACCAGTGGGTTCTGAGATCAAACTCCAGTCTCTGGTCTCAACATCAGGTCCTTATGTGCTGAACCATCTCCCAGGCCCCATCTTCATAGCAAGTAGAATTGAAAGCCAATGTTTGTTCTAAAAATCCTGTATTCATATTCCAAATATCTATCAAATTTATAAAGGATCTTGCTCAATGTGGGTGGTTTCAGTCAATGGCTGGAGAAAGATTCAGAATCCAACAGGAAGGACAACACTTTTAAAAACAGAAACAAAAACCACCACAACAACCAATCATAGGACAATTGTTTCTCTATGCTCCTCATGCTGCTTAAAATTCTCTCCAATATGTAGGGCAGGAAAATGTAAATTTCCTTCTCTGAGTAATAAAACAAAAATTAATCTCTAGTAAAGATGACAATGTTTTTGCCCATGAACTGTTTCGTAGCTTTCACTCTCAAACTGCAGATACAAATGGTTTCTAAGTGATTCTGTAAATCTTTAGCTACAAACACATATATCACTATGCATATTTTATGTTTAAATATTTTTTAAAAACTATTACTCCTAATATTATTTTCATAAAATATACCCCTAAATCAATATCACGTAATCATGTCTCTCTAGCATTATAAAATTAATGCTTTACTTCTCATTTGTCATTAGTTTATTTTTTTTAAAAAAATTTTGATCAGTATAACAAATGATTCCTCTGAATTTTCAATGTGATCGTTATGTGTTTTCCCTTGGAAAACACACTATTGCTACTGAAGTTTATGTCTCAGTCTCAGAGATGCATTTTCCTTGTCTATTATTTTCAATAGAGTAAATGTCTTCCTTATATTAAAGTGTTTCTGAATGATGGTGCACAGAATTTGACTTGATTTCATATAATCATGATTTCATCTACTGCCCCTGGAAGATCAAACACAAGATGCATTGTGGGTCTTTCTAGCATAACTTATGTTTCTTAGACAAGAAAAAGCAATAGCAGTAAAGCAATAAAATGGCCCACTGAAGTGTAGGAAGCAGGGTTTCTTGTTCATTTGCTTCTTGTTTTATTCAGTGATGTTGCTTCATCTTAACATTTTTATGATTCTTCAATGAGCATTTCCCCGCATATATTCTTCTCTATTGAGATACCCAGAAATAACAAACTCCTAGTGGCCACACAGTGGAGGGCATTACTCTATTAGCATTTCCCTTCAGAGACCGTGATTGATTACACAAAAATAAACATCTATGGTTCCTTCCTTTAAGCCAGTGAAGAGTTTGACTAGACACTAGCTCTAATGATTTGTCACTCTGTCATCTATTCATCTATGATAGTACTTAATACCAAGTAGGGAGCAAGTATAGGAAAGTAGATGGTTCCAATGTGCATCATACTTGGGAAATGTTATACAATATGGACCCCTTTTGAACTATCATAGAGAGTCAGGTCAGGAAAAGCTCCTTTTATCAGGAGACTATTAAGAAGAGATGAAGTTAAAGGCAACATTCTCCCACATGCAATGTGTCCTTTGAAACTCTCAATTCTTTCACTATTAGACTTAGGACATTTACCTTTACTCTCTTAGCTGTGATTATTATGCTCAAGTTGCTTTAAACCTAGTGGGGCTCATTCTTTATATTTCAGTTGTAAAGATCCCAACCGACTACTCCCATCCTGCAGCGAAAGCATTTGCAGCATACGGATGGGATAAGCAGTGATTTTAACTGCTTCATAGCGGACAACAGCAACTGCTTAATAAGATCAATCACTCTGTGAACTGCATGCTACAAAGTTTGGAAGAGATCCCTTGCAAGTGTGCCACTTGGGATAAATTCATTTTTTTTTAGATGATTCTCAATGTAAGCATGCATAATACTATTAGAGATAGCACTGTGGCTGCCAGTCTTTGAACCTTCAGCTCTACAGATGAATTCTGAATTTGCCAATATACTTAGGAACAGATTATTTTACTTGCTAATCCATTAGTGACTCTAGACAGCAGCATTCTTTTTTTGTTTCCATTGTAAAAATACAATTTTCCACTTTTGTTAAATATTAACAAGAGGAATAAATTCATTATTCATCAAGCATCCTTGCCAACATATTTTAGAGTCCCCCTCCTGCTGATTTTGATGCCTGCTGTTTACAGACTGTATCGCTGCCCCTTTCTTCACAGTTGGAGGCCTACACTCTGCAACATCAACTACAACTTTGTTCTCCTATCATGCTTTTCCCTAGGATGATATACTCCTGACTTCATTCTAATATGATGTATTTCATTCCACATGATACTAATATTAAGTTGACTCTGTGGTGCAACATGTGAACAGGACTCATCCACCTCAACTTTTTAATACATAACAATCCTTAGATATTTAAGTAAAAATTTCTAACAACACAGAAGTTCATATTAAATAGTTTGTGAAAATTATGAGAAGATATTCATCGTTTTAGTATGAAAAACCAAATAAAATCGAGGAGAAAGTATGTTTTGATGAAGATCCTTACCTAAGTTCCCTCAAACCAAACTAAAGAAGAAATCCAAAGAGAGTAAATTACATTGAAATACCTTGCATATGACAGAAATATTAAAATTTTACAACAAATCCCATCATTTTATTATTCAAAATATATTCTAAAAAAGAATGAATAAATAACGAACTTATCAAAGCACACACCACATGGATAAAGTTTACTGGTTGTCCTGTCTGCTTTTGTGTGTCAACTTAACACAAGCTGGAGTCATCACAATGAAAACAAGCCTCCCTGGAGAAAAAGCCTCCATGAGATCCAGCTGTAAGGCATTTACTCAATTAGTGATCAAGGGTGGGAGGACCCATTGTGGTGGTGCCATCCCTGGGCTGGTAGTCCTGGGTTCTATAGGAAATGCAAGCTGAGCAAGCCAGGGGAAGAAAGCCAGGAAACAGCACTCCTCCATGGCCTCTGCATCAGCTCCTGCCTCCAGGTTCCTACCCTGCTTGAGTTCCTGTCCTGACTTCCTTTGCTGATGAACAGCAATGTGGAAGTGTAAGCTAAACAAACCCTTTGCTCTCCAACTTACTTCTTGGTGATGATGTATTGTGCAGGAATAGAAACCCTGACTGAGACAGTGGTCATGGGGAATGTACAAGGAAATCACAGGAGATCAAGAGTCCCCACACAGAATATGGGACACCATCCAACACATTACATATGATTCATGATTTTTAGACCTAACTAACCTCATTAACAGTTTTATTTAAGAAAATTTTAATAATTTATTTACTAATATGAATTGCATAGAAATATTCCAATCTTTGAGGACAGTTCGTGAAAGATAGTGCACATGTGTTCCCCTGGTTTGGATGCAGGTTCTCTAGGATAGGTTCTCCCCTTTTACATTTTTAAATAGTCCTTCCCACACTGCACAGCAGGACATAACCATATTAAAGCCAATATTCACCTCTAATTGGCTAACCGAAATTCAGTGCATCCCTTCCAATATTCTGCATCTGACAATAATAACTTGGTGTAGTTTTTAAAGTAATAAAATCTATACCTGGTGCTGTAATCTGCAATTTTTTTTCAAAAGTCTAAACTTGCCATCATTTGTTTTAAACAACATAATAATTTATTTTCTAAATTAAGGAACAAAACATTGTCTTCATTCAAGGTGTCTGTAAACGTTTATTATTTCAAGATTCTCTTAACGTGTGTCCATGAGTGTACTATAGGTAAGACACATCCTGTAACACAAGGAATACCTATTGTTTCAACAAATAAAATATTAATATTTCAGGAAAAGTACAGCTAGTCATCAATATTTCCACAACCTAGTTTCTGTTTACTGTTAAGTTGGTATTGATTTCTTATGAGTCTTATGGAAGGCTGAATCTCCTAGAGATCATCAGAGCAGGGAAAGTCAGTCTCCCAACGGTGCATTGGATAAAATTCACAGGGACCTCATAACTGAACGAATGGTATCAATTTCATGCCACTATCCTTCCACAAACTTGTCATAAGTTTAAATTGGCCACATTTCAATCTAAGTGGGATAAATGACTTTCTTTTTTTAGTCATGGAATCAACAGTAACATTTTCCAGGAGAAAAATTATACAGATCCCATTTCACATTTCAACTTTATTGTTTTCGAATGCCCAACTTTCCAGTTTACTAATGTAAGTGGAATGGAAATTGAGCCATATGACAGTAAGGCAAGATGTCAAAATGATACTCACTTCGAAATGTTTTTCTCTTAAATCTGTTATCTCAGAGAATGCTCATAGTTAGTACACCGCACATGGATAGAAATTTACAGTGAGCATGATGGTAGAATCAATTAGCTTCACAACAAAAATCTGTGCACTGACGACAGACTGGAGGAAGCTGCCATGCACTGAAATCTCTATGCATCAGCTGAGCAGATATCATGAGAGCTATGTAAGATGGTCTGAATTTGATATGATGTCACAGAGATCTCTCCAGGAGAGGGGTTTGAAGGAACAGCAGGTTTAGTTTCATTTTTCTGTCCCCTATGTCTGTCCTGCAGAATAGTTACAGGAGACCACTAAGATCTAGAATGTATGAAAACCACAAGTTTCACATCAAAGAAAAGTCACCCCAGACACTGATATATTAATATGTGCATTAAGCAACTGAAATTTGGAGATTATTTATGAGATATTAAAAATATGCCTGTGACAGATTGGTTCACAGAACCAATATTCTGGAATATTGACAGAGGGCTTTCAGGAGGAAATAAAAGTAAGTATTTTTTCCGTGATCTAAGAATTAAAAAGACTGATAAGTAACTGCCACTTTTCAAGGAAATCACTAATGCTGATTATGTAAACATTTCCACCTCAAAGACATTTTACTATTTATTTTTGATGTCAACAAAATGAATTCAGATCTCAAAGAAATAAAACACCTTTTCTTTAGAAGCACTAATGAAATCTTCCTTTCCCTATGACTAGATCCATTTTTCTTTCAGCTCTAAACTGACAAGATAAGAGGTCTAGAGAATCAACTGAACATTTGAATATTTTTCCTATATTCTGACTAACAAGGAAAGTGTGAGCTTCTCAAGCTATTCCACTATCCCATAATAATCTAGATGAAATTACCTCTTGAGAAATTCTCTCTAGCAATTTCTGAATCTGAGGTAGTGTTGTAATCTGCCGTATCATTTACATTAAATTCTGACTCGTTACTGACGTGGTTCTGCTATCCACCATATACCTTCAAAATCAGTCTGCATATAAGGTCATCTTACATCAAATTTATTATTTCTAAATTTGAAGTCATATACTTCTAAACAGTTGTGCTCACATACCCCCAGGGCAGTGATTCACCGACTCTGGTGTCACTGGAGACACCATTATAACACAAAATAACGCATTTTTTCAGTTGAGTTTAAAATCAAGAACAGGTTACAGAAATGTGACCATCATGCAAAGAAAGGCACTAATTTAGAGATTTCTAAAACCTGGGCTGAGAATATAGCAGAATTGGCAGAGTGCCCCCCTGCCCCACCCGCACGCTCAGTGCCTCGGGTATGACATTGCCTGCTTACAATCCCTGTACGTGGGATAGAGAGCTAGAAAGATTAGAAGTTCAAGGTCATCTAGGTTACATGAGAAATCAGAGGCCATCTGAAACTCATCTCAAAAAAGAAACCTAAAACAGTGTAACTCACATCAATATATCATCTTTTCTTGTAGCTCTACTTTAAGCAAGTGTTTCAGTTAGTATCTGGTCCTCTAGGATCACCCAGTATAATACTGAAACATTGACTAACCCATCCCACTTTACTATCCACAGTGGCTCTGGTTAGAGAAAACACACCTCATTACATACAATATATATTTATTATATGTCTATATTTTTCAGGTGCTTATGAGGGAATCTTATTTATTAAAGGAAGCTAAAGAATTCGTGGCTACTTTGTACACATTTTATTTGCTTTTGTAAAAATGACTTCTCAAGGAATACTTAAAATATTTGATAGAAGCTGGAGGGTCTTAATTTAATATATGCGTTATCTCAATGTCACCATTTGAAGGTAACAGGGCAGGCCCCAGGGAAAGGATTAAGACATAAGAGTATCAGGTGAAGTTTGTTGCAAAAGGAGGATTGTATACAAACATAAATGACAGGAGAGTGAATTAAGGTGCAAGAAGGCCAGTCCTCAAATACAGACCAAACTGAGCTAAACAACATGGTTCTATGTATGAAATAATTTTAAAATGAATTTCAAATATGTTTTTCACTTGACACATGTTTACTTCTTTAATTTTAAGAGTTGAGCCATTAAATATTAACAGGCCTAGAAATTAATCAGGCACATTCTTACTCATAAATGAGTTATGAAACCTAATAAAAGTTTTAGAGCAGTCTTTAGGACACAGTCTAAAATAGTACATATTGTACATGCACCTTGCTTATTAATTATGTATTTGCACATGTCAGCAGAGCTAAAATTTATTATTTCAAAAGGTGAACAATAAAAAACAATGTAGAATTCTCTGGGAATACTGATAAGTAATTTTTAATTAATATCAACATTAAATAATCCAGAATTGGGATATATATTCTCTATTCTCCGTGCAAAGTTGGCAAATAAGCAAACCAATAAAAATATTATTGGCCATAATTTTCCAGCCTTGTTCCTGCTGTGGCTTTCTTTCTGCAGTTAATAGTCCGGCAGTTGATAGGACAGCTACATAAACATTGACTAATAAGTATTATCTTCTAGTCTAAAAACAAAATTACATTCTTTTAGAATTAATGTGTGTGTGAGTGTTGTGTGTTTGTGTGTGTGTGTGTGTGTGTGTGTGGTCTGAGACTAACTCAGAGAAATCCTTTTTCTTCTAATATGTCAGACCTAGGGATTGACAAATGCCTTTAGACACTAAGCAATTTGCCAGCCCATAACAGAAAATCACTTATAATTTTTAATTTAATCATTTTAAAATGTGGTTTTTATTCTTATTAAAATATAATTATATCATTTACCCTTCTCCCTCTATTCCCTCGGACCTCTCTTCTACCACTACCTTAACACCACCTGCTGATTTTGTTTGGCATTGTATAGAGTCCTAAACTGGATAACCATTTCGGGAGTTCACTCCTGGGAAAGACTAATTATGCCTTTCTCTAAGTCACTGAGTGTGTGTAACTATTCCTCTGGTGGTGGGGCCATACTAGCCTGGAAGAGGGAAACTTCTTAATCTGAAGCAAGAAATAAGTTCTGCAGACAGTACTCATTGGCAAATGGCCAGCAGCTACTTTTAGAATAATGCACATGACTGAGCTGCTTGCATGCCACTAGCAATCCTTGCAATCGTATTTTTCAGTCAGGGCTTTAGGGTGGTTCATGAATAAATGATTTAGGTTAGTCTCAGCTGATAGTACAAATAAATACATATCATTAATTCCACATAACTGGGACCTTACTACATGAAGTCATCATGGACTTTGCCCCATTAAAGAAAGATGGCTTGTACAGGAGATAAAAGGCATCAGTGAAAACATTTACTGCCTCGCTCTTGTTATGCACATACTAAAACATGGAAAAAGACCAGCAAAGTGGCAAACAAAGAGCGAGCGGCACAGTTAATTAACAACCAAAGCGCCTGACTCATGAATGAGTTATAATCATAGCTTTGCCCATTGTTGTATTTCTAGATTTCTCAAGTATAAAAATCAAAGATAATTTGCTCCACTTGATCCGATAATCTTAGGCCGATTCTGGTCAAACCCAAGTAAGTGGAACCAAGGCATTTCTAATACACTGTGTTGAGAGAAATTATTTCTAATAATTCTATAAATATTTAATATAGTGGGGATAGAGGGATGGTTTGGTTAATAAAAGTATTATGTGTGTATGTGGACTGGAGCTCAGTGCTCCCACGCTTGTAATGGTTAATTCCAGAGCTTGGAGGCAGAAACATGAAGAGTCCTGGGGTTTGCAATCTCGTCCATAAAACTGAATCTATAAGCTCTGCGTCCAGTAATAAAAATCATTTCTCAAAAACAAAGTTAGAGATTGAGGAAGACATCAGTTGTTTATCTCTGGACACACACCACAGCCCACACACACACGAACATGCATGCAAATATGCACATAAAATAAACCATATTTTATATTTGCCTGTAATTGCATTTAGTTATAAGATACAGTTTTGACCTAACTCCAACATGACCTTGATAGCTTTTTCTTCCTCTTTTCCTCAACCATTATCCAGATTACCTCTGCAGTACAGGGGATGCTAGATTTTGAAAGAAAGAAAAAAAAAACCAAAAAAACAAATCCAAAAACAAAACAAACAAAAAAAAAAAAAATAAAACAAAACTGAACAATGTTGTTTTCATAGTCATCTATCTTATAATTCTAATAAAACAACTATGAATATTGATGAATACTTGGCATGGACATATCACTTAGAATTGACCTTAAAAAAAATTGATCTGACCAGAACCATTAGTTAAATGTAATCATCATTCATGGCAATTCTTATTTCTACTTTCAGGTCAGAGAAGGCTCCAATAAGACACAGTTCTTTCTGATAGAATATGTTTTTCTCAGTCATTGTATTTTTTAAGTTATAAAAATGAAATTTATGGAATGGGAGAGATGTCCCAGTAGTCACCAGTGTTTGCAGGTTTTCTAGAGAACCTCCCCAACTCCTCATTCATTGGTCCACAACCTCTTGCAACTCCAACCAAAATGGGTCTGTCATTTCTTTAATACTTAAAAGCACACAAAGACACACACACACACACACACACACTTAGATTTATATTAAAAAGTGATTTCTCCATGTCTTAATCATTAGTAACCTGGCTAGCAAAGTATGTCAACACAACTAACTCTCTAGAGATACATATCTCTGTATCTCTTTAATTTACCACAATTATCACACTCACCTTACGTTACAGGAATTTATTATCATGTAACAGCAGATAAGCAAAGAAGAATAAACAAGTACGGAGAATCCCATTTTAACCTTGTGCATTTGTAAAACTTGCTTCGGGATTTTTAAAATTAGATTGATCTAAGTATATTTATATGCCAACCCTATTTGCTTAGAGATCTTGCTATTTCCTTTTTTTAAATTTTTTAATTAGATATTTTCTTTATTTACATTTCAAATGTTATCCCCTTTCCTGGTTTCCTCTCCGAAAACTCTCTATCCCATCCCTTTCCCTGTTCACTAACTTACCCACTCCCTCACACTCCCTACACTGGGGCATCGAGCCTTCACAGACCAAGGGCCTCTCCTCCCACTGATGTCCCACAAGCCCATCCTCTGCTACATATGCGTCTCTCACCACACGGAGAGACCCATGGCTCTTTGGTTGGTGGTTTAGTCTCTGGGAGCCCAGGGGCTCCATCTGCATCAGGTGCTATTTCTTTATATGTAGTTTGAAACAATTTTCAACATTTCAAAATCAGTTCATGGACAGCTGTCCGGCAGTTGATTTGATCTTCAGGAGAAGAAAAATGTCTCTGGCGGAAATGAGCATTGCCTGTTTGGGGGGCACCGTCATGTGCATCCCAGGAGCAAGGCCAAGAGAAACAAGAGACCGGTTTAAGAGTCAGTTACATGTGCAAATGGGAGGCCGACTGGTGTAGCATCTCAGGCTTTGTAATTGTTACTGTCCTATTCCTGTGAGCCCCAACTACAACTTCACAGAGACTGTTCCCTAAAGTAAATCCGAGGATTGATCTTGTACCTTTTCGGTTTTGTGTTCTACATAACGTGAACACTAGGTTCTGCTCCTGTCCTCTCTGTCCCCTTCGTTATACACTCCAAAGCCACACAATTCATCATCTTCCATGCAGACGTGATGCTTTCTGACTGGACTTCAGCCCTTCCCTGCTACTCCCAATCCTCTGCCTTTAGTTTGAATTCAGTGATCTTGAACAATTCGAAATTTAGTCATGTGTCTACTCTGTCCTGATCTACGTGTATATCACAATGGTTCTGCAAACTATGGATGATAAATGATAGTACTTATTCTTTTTTTCCTGACATAAGTGAGCTCACCAGGCACTTCTGAGAAGTAGTATTCATTGGTGTTTAGTGTTTGCCACAGATACTTATCAACCATCTTCACTTCTTGGGAAATTCGAAGAATTCTTTCAAAAGCCAGAATTGAAAATCTTCCCTATTCGGTGTGTACACAGAAAAAGAAAAAAAAATTATTATTTATTCTTTGAAATTCTAAGTTCTGTGAAAATTGCACTGTTATTTCCTTTGGAAGTAAAAGTCAAAGTAAGATAAACTTACAGTCTTCCAAGAAAGCCAGAGAACCATTTTACTGAAAAGTAGATTTTTTTTTTTTTTTTTTTTTTTTTTTTTTTTTTTTTTTACTAAACGACACTTTATAATTTTTTAAAAAAATAGATGCTAAGGGTTAATGACATTTTTATTCTATCTTTTATTTATAATGAGTCTGAAAATAATTTTGAAGTCCTTGGTTATGGCCAGGAAAATTTATTTTTTTGATACAAATGAATTGCACACTACATTGTAGCCAACAATTGTTTGGCTACAATTGTTTCATTCCATGTATGTGTTAGCAAACAAGAAAGTATAACACCTTCTGAATTTTCAATGAATTGCTTTTAAAGTAGAATGCATGGAATCCTTTTATCATATATTAAGATTTTCAATATCAACCAAGCTAAAAAAAGGAGGGATCAGTTGAGTTACCACATTGTTTCAAGACATTTCTGGCCAAGCTCCAATATAGAATTTTAAACACTTAAATAATGGCATCACTTGAATCCATTAGTTATTTTATCTCTAGATGAAAATGTAAAGGCATTTCTCTTTTTGTTCCTGTGGACATTATATTCCATGGCATAAATATAATTTTTAACATTTTAAAAAAATTATGTGGTGTGTTGGTGTCTGTGTGTCTGTGTGTGTCTGTGTGTGTCTGTGTGAGGATATGTTCACAGGACTGCAGGTAACAACAGCGGTCAGAAGACATCAGTTCCTTGAAGTCAGGGTTATAAGTGGCTGAGAACTGCTGGCCATGGGTGCTTGTAGTATTCACTATTAACCAGTGGTTGCACCATATCTTAAATCTTATTATATAATAATTTAGAGTTGTGCTTCCCTCATTCAATTCATTTCATTATCTTGGCCATGGTTTCCTGGAAGGGTAAGGAAAGGATGTTCTAAACGGTCTATAGGTCTCAATCTAGAAGCAACAGACTTAGGAGAAGGAACCTATTCTAGACTTCAATGTTATTCCCCATAAACCACTGGTGACAAGAGAATTTCACAAAAATTTAATACACAAAATCAAGAGGGGAGCAATGATGTCGTTATATTACAATCTCAAATTATAAAGGAAAAAAGAAAACATAGAAATGATTGTGTGACAAGTGTTTCTTTCTGCAGAATTTTTCCACCAGACCACAGGTCATCTAGTTTTTGAAAACACTTCAAGATATCAATGCTAATGATCGATGGCATTGTTTTCTTTCATATTGGAAGTCACAATGTGGGGGGAAATATCTGTGTTGATTTACTTAGTTTGGGTTTTGTGTTCATCAGTTTCACTGCTATAGAGACTACAAATATTCTGAGATTGTAAGTGTCTGTGACCAGGTTGAACGCTGGCATTCAATGTAATATAAGAATCTCCTACAAAAGAAAGCAAGGGAAGGTTAGAAGGAGTCTCGGGGCTGCTGCCTGTGGCTTCAAAAGGCCATTGCTCCTCCTTCAGTTTTCTCTCTGAAAAAACTGAATTCTTCAGTTGCAAAGTGTTGGTGTGTTGAAAGTGATTACTTAAATATCCACCAAGTTCCAGTCTGATGGAGGAGGGGCCTCTTAAGGAAGAAACAAATTTTGATCCTATTTTGGGACCTTTTATCCTATGAAGTGAGGAGAGGCTGTACATAAAAATTAGCATCAAAATATAGTGAAAAGTAACCCTGAAGTGTCTTAAATACCTAGGGTAGATTATCTAGGAGACACTTCCTTAAAAATTTAACTCATATGTAATTTATAACATTTTTCCCAGAAGCAATTTTTATATTCAAACCCTGCTGTTTAGATTTAATGACTTCTATTCCACAACTCAGTCAGCTTGGTTTAAAAATTATCCCGGACTTACACCACTCTCATTATGTCCCCAAAAAGCAAGTGTTGGAGATCTGGCCTTGCCTTCAATCCCTCCTTGAATTCTGATTCCACTAATCACTAATGTAAAGACTGTGGGGATTGTTCCTTATGCCTATTCCATGTTTTTGGAAATATTGGCAGATTGAAATGACATTGCTTAGACAAAACTTGTAAGGATAAGACCTCATTTTTACAAGATTACTGCTAGAAATAGCTTACTTACATACAACAGAGGAAAAAAATCCATAAAACCTGGTATCCAAAGACCAAGATTTTAAAACAACTACAGATAAACCAAGGCACATTACTTATCAATGTAGTGACATTTTCATGGTTCAAAATACAGCCTATTTTAAAAACATAGATAAGCTCCAACCTGGTAACTCCGGAAAAACGGTTCCCAGTTATAGTTGTAATACTGTATGTTTAACCTAGCATTATTTCTAATAAAAAATATTTTGTAATTTTTTTCCACACACTACACTAACTGCTTTGAACTAGGCAATGGATATTAGCCGTTGTTTTCAAATTTTTCACTGTGGGCTACCCCTGAGGTAGAGCTAGACTTACCTCCTGCACGGTTGGTTTCTGAGCAGTTCCAGGTACAGTTTCTTAATACAAGTGTGGGGCAGTTTTGATTTGGTAAAATTTTGGTGAGCGGGGGCTACCTGGATGTTACACTAGGTATCATGAATACCTTCCACATACATTTTTAGGCATTGCCAAACATCCAATGGAAGAAAATTTCATCTTGAGATAAGGATCACTGGCTTGCCTATATACTCAAGTAATTGTCATAGCGATTGATGGTAAGCTTATCCTATTGGATAAATCGATCATTTGTTGGTAAAGCAAGGATAAAGAAACTTTACTGTGGTCTTACTAGTCTTATCATTCTAGTTTTGAAGGAGAGAGTCTGGGTTACCAGGGATCAAATGCAGTCATGCTTTTAGAAGCACAAGAAGTAGTCAATCCAAGGGAACAGAAAATACCAGGGGGCCAACCACGTCAAGAGGAGTTAACAGTGGGTCAGATCTTCATCTCCAAGGAGGTCTGAACCACTGCATTTCCCTTTATTTATTTATGTATTGATGTTAAATATTTTGGATTGTTATCTTCCATAAAACTGAAAGAATTCATATTTTATGTGTATGTGTGCTTTTCTGCATATACAAACAGGTACCATGTGTAAATCTCGTGCCTGTATATCCTTTAAAACTGATATTAAGACAGTTGTGAGCCCCCATGTGGGTCCTGTAAACTGAACTTGGGTTCTCCGTAAGAGTAACAAAAGCTCTTGAACACTGAGCCATATCTCTGGCTATCTCGAAAAAAATAACAGATATGTGAACTAACAAATTATATATATATCCAGAAATATTAAAATTTACCAGAAGCAAAATAAAATTTGTAGTATAAAAGCTGAACAACTGTAGCTTAATCGCACTTGGACAGAACACTTTTATAACAGATATTTGAATATAACAGAATTCTCGAAAAAAAAAAAAAAAAAGAAAAGAAAAAAGCCTGAAACATTAGTTTGCAGGATGTAGTAGATATGACAGCAATTCTATTCATCTGTTTAGGAAGATATAAAAAAAAATCACCATTATTTTCGGGTATACATACAAGTTTTTCAAAACAATTCTTTTTAAATTTTCTGTAAGACCACAGCATAGTACTGACAGACTCATCCCTACAACCTCTGGCATGAAGCATGATGGGTAAAATGAATTTATAGAATGGTTACATATCTTAGCATGTAAGTAGATGTTTTTATTGTACCATCCAGGGATGGAAAAGGATAGAATGAATAAAAATGTGTTTTTATAATAGTCACTCAGGGTCAATGAACAGAGTATAAAATATGTGCAAATCTGTTCCAAATTTGCTGCTGAAATGCCTTGCTAATTGAGATAGTGTTTGTTCCTAAGTCTAAAATGTGTTTAATAAACAAAAAACTAAGCACAGAAAAAATATTTTGTAATACTTTGTAGTCATTAGAAATAAAAAAACATGTTCTACAGATTTGAAAAGCGACTAGAACAAAATAAAAGCACAGGGTAGGCAGGACTATTGAGCAGGTAAGGAGAGCAAGGGTGAGGACTGCTTCATGGAACTTAAAAGAGGAACGAAGAATGTGTCTTGGACTGCAATGTTCAATAATTGCTAATGTCTCCAGAAATGGAAAATTACAGAGACTAAGAAGTAAGGATGACTTTCAGGGGCAGGATGGTTTACAGATGACACAGAGCAGTACACAGGACCAGCTGGGGAGGGAGGAGAAAAACAAAAGGAGGAGGGAGGGGAAGGGGAGAGAGGGAAGGGAAGGGAGGAAGGAGGGAAAGGAAGGGGAAGAAGGGAGGGGGAGTAAGGACTGTAGAAGAGAAAATGATGGATCTGTTACACAACAATATAAATTAAGAAATTTAAGCCTGCCAGCGGTGGTGTGGCACACTGCTGTAAACTTTGCCCTTGGGCGTCAGAGGCAGGCAGCTTTCCGAGTTCGAGTCCAACCTTTGCTGCACAGTGAGTTCGTCTCACAGACCGGGCAGAGGGGGGGAGAGAGGGGGAAGAAATTTAGTAGTAAATAGACAGTGTAGACAGTATAGGCACCTCAAAAATCTGTACTGAAAAAATAGTTTAGAGAAGTAAAAGTTCCCATAAAAAAGTGTTCTTGATTTTGAAAATTAACTTCTTGCCTTTTAATGAATTTCCTCTCTTTCAGCACTATAGAGGTCATAGAATAAAATTTTATGTGAGAATCATTAAATATTTTCGAAATATAAGAAATATGCATACTTCTGTTTTGAAAATAGGTAAATCAACATTAACAAAAATCAGGATGACATTTTCTTAATGATGATGTAAACTCATTAACATCTATTCTCCACAGCAACCAGCACAGGAATTTATCCTCATATGAGCCTTGAAAAGCGTATCACCTCTACATCGCTCAGAGAGACAGCGTGCACCTATTATCAGTATAGCAAAGTAATTACATCTGTTGTGACATCTGGAGAAAAACAAATAAGAGAGGAAGACACGGTAGCCACAAGGCTGTAATTTGGTCATTTCGGAGGCAGAGGCAGGAGAATTCAATCAAGTTTATGGCCAGAATGATCTACAAAGCTAGTTAAGGTGCCTAGTAAGACCACCTCCAAAATGCACAATTAATTAATTAATTAGTTAATTAATTAAAATTGGAGCCAGAACATAGAGCAGTGCTTTCTTAGCACCCTTAAAGTCCTAAGTCCAGTCTCCAGTACTGCTAAGGAAAAAACTTGGATTGCATAAGCATATGTTCATGGAGTTTTTAATAAAAAAAAAGGTAAGCTTTCTCAAGTCCTGCACTATTTAGTAAGTAATTTTATTTTAATCTTTACCCTAG
Source organism: Mastomys natalensis (assembly GCA_021653895.1). NCBI lineage: Eukaryota > Metazoa > Chordata > Mammalia > Rodentia > Muridae > Mastomys > Mastomys natalensis. The sequence goes on along the minus strand of JAJTUV010001817.1, from coordinate 151,356 downwards.
AAACAAATATATCATGAATACACAATAAGTGTCAATGTCATGGTCTCATATATATGTATGTTTGGGTAGTTGTAGATGTGTGGCGACAACACTTCTGGTAAGTTGTGTGGATAGCTATTACTTTGAGGTTGATGGTAAATCATGCCACAATGAGCAAAACAAAGGTTCCTTCACTTTGTTTACTCAGAGAAACTTCTAGTGCAGCCGGAGTCAGAGCACTTAACTTGTTCTCATGCAACTGGAGTCAGTTCCATGCACCTACACGGTGGCACATAGACACCTGTACTTCCAGTTCTGTGCAACCTAACACTCTTCTGGTCTCGGTAGGCACCAAGCATGCATGTGCTTCACATACATACTTGCATACCAGAGAAACACTCAACTCATATACATCATATAAAAATAAAGAAAATGTCAGAAAGAAAACTAACAGCTCAAATGACAGGAATCTAGACTAAGACTTGTGCAGGAATTTTATCATTTATTGGGGATTGGTCTGGTGCTGTGTATGTAAATGTTAAATTCTGAACCCCAACCAAGATCTAGTTGCCCCAAGACAAGACAAGCAAGATCTCTCACATACCAATCTCTGTTGTGTAAAGCTTCCCCTCTAATTTAAACCTATTGGGTAAATAAAACTATTGGCTACAGCCAATTACTGGAAGAATAGAGGTAGGCAGGGCTGCAATTACCAGGGTGGGGATCACAGATAGGGACCAGGAGTAAAGGAAAGGAGGAAGAGAAGTGAGAGAAAATCCATCTAATTCTCTGGAAGCCCCAGGGAGTAGGGAGGTCTGGGGAAGTGGGGGTTGTTGGGGGAGGGGTACTCCATCCCCTCTTGGAGATGGGAGGGGTTGTGGTGTAGGTATGGGATGAGAAACAGTCAGAGGGCTGACCTGAGAGGAGGATAATGACTGGACTGTAAAAAAGATTAAAGAATAATAATGATAATTTTAAAAAGAACAAAAGGAGAAAATAGGAGTTCTGCATTCAATTTGATGGACCAGGAGCATGTGCCCAAGTGAAACGTCCCCAGAACAGACTGATGGAGGAGAAATAACTCAGGCAAGACTTAAGTATGTGGGGAGTGCAGCTGGTAAAGAGGAAACTCTAACATTAGAAAAACAGATCAGAGGTAATTCGTCCAGTAATTGTGCTAAAGCTGATTTTAAAAATCCATAGGATTCTGCCTTGGTTGGGGGGGGGGGGCTGATTGGGTCTTATTAATAACTAATAGAGTTTATTAAAATCCATTTACAATAGTTGTTCCTTAAAATATTGTAAAAGGAGTTAGTAAAATATGTATCAGATATGTATCAGATAATACTACTTCAGAGTTACTTTTTCATGTATATGCCGTCATTTGGGTCAATTACAGGAGCTGGACAAATCACACTGGGTTACATCACTTTAGTCTGCAAAATGTTTATGTTCCACAAAATCTTTATGTGGCTTAAGTTACTCATATTAATTTATGGTTCGCCACACCTCAGACATAAATTAACAAACTGCATTCTGCACAACATTATATGTTATAGTACTTTTTTAATCTCACAATACTGAATTGCTACTGAAAGAAATAACTGGCTCTCAAGTTATCTGGAGGACCCCATGTTTTCACAGGGGAACAGGAAGAATAACTCAGAGCCCTGTTTCCCTTTCCTCAGGCAAGGATGATCTACTTAGATTCCTTGGAAAGGTGTAAGGCCTTTTATGAGACTAATTTGTAGAGGGGGGAAAAAGGGCCTTTTGTAGTCATAATTTCTAAGATACCTCACCTTAGTGTTTGGAAAGTGTTTTACCTGATAAGACTTGACAGAAATCGTGTATATTACTAAAATTATAAATATATGTGGTTTTAGGGTAGCCAAAATATTAAAAATGAAACAATATCTGTATCAAAACAGAAAGAAAAAGATATAATGTCTATAAGAAAAACAAGTAGCACATGTAACAGACAATGAGAGTAATTCTAAGATGAAACTACTATTACCAGAAAACAAATACAAACTTCAGTGTCAATTTATCAAGAGATAAAATAATCATTGTAGCATTCTATTAAGGTGTTTGTATTGGTGAGAGCATCAGTAGTCTTTCACCTAACACTTGCAGACGCTGTCTGCTAAGTCAGTTCAGATGCTTATGTATCTCAGTATTTAACATCTAATAGTAAAAAAAAAAAAAAAAAAAAAAAAAATAAAGAGTTGTCTAAATAAACATCAGTGAATGCTTGGAATAAAGTAGCTGAAACAAATAATTCAGCAGCACCAGTAGTCTTCGGTCAAAGGGTTTCCTCACTTCTTTCTGGCTACTCAGTTTATAAACTAACAGCTGTGCAGTCCCCCTTTTAACATAACAATGGCCATCTTGTCTTTTCATTATTTTATAGTGTACTTTTTTTCTCTCATGTGGCAGCATCCCTGTAGACTTATATTCTCAGCCAAGGATTATTTACTCACCATACTAACAGGTCCAAGAAATAGATCCAAATGTTTATTTTCTGAGATTGATAGCACCAGTAATTAGGATTACTAGAGGTTTTGGAAAGCCTGCGAGTCTTATTTTTTTTTTTTTACCTAAACTCAAACAAACATATATGTTTATATATTGAAATGAACACAGATGAGTGAAGAACAGACGTTGCTTTCACTAACTTGACAATTCTAATTACAAATAGATATGATTCACATAGCTTCCTGAACACAAGGGATAAAAAAAAAAAATACTTAACAGAAACTATTACCAGCTAATGTTAGTTTTTTAAATAAACATATATCTAGTGGATAGTAGTTTTTTTTTTTTAGCACCTTGTGAAATACCCTGTTGCTGGGGACCAGCCCCAGGAATAGTCAGATATCTCAAAGTAGATAAAGAGTTAGCAAAGAAGGAGTGAGTCACAATGGGGATCTGGAGAATCTTGCAGCCTGACTGAATGGCAGTCGGAGGAGACGGGTGCTTCCTTATTTATAAAGAACCCAGTAGGCAAGGATAGATTCAGGTTGTTCAAAAACATGTATCATATATCATTTTTTGTCCCTAGACATATGTTTTAGCTTTCTCTTGGTCAGAGGTTTAATCATCATTGATAATCAATGACAGAACAACAGAAAAATCTTCAGGCCAAAGCTGCTGCAGTTATTATTTACTTTTTGGCCATAATACATTATTTATGTCTATGTAGAATTTATTTAGACATCTAATCTTGGCATTCTTTTGTTCCTTGGTCATATGGCACCACAGTGGCCCTGCACCCCTGCATAAGCTAAGTTTTCCAAGAAGGGGAGTTCTGAATATTTTATTCTTTTATCATTTATCCTCATAATTGTTTGTCCATCAGTATAAGCCCCTGTGTAGGGAAGAGATACCTCCAGTCAATCTAACTTTGTTGCTGTATCTTTTCCCCAAGGGACATCCATACACAGCCCCGTATCTTAAATGCCACATAACTGCCTAAGTGTAGAGTAAGAAGAGGCCTTAGCCAACTTCACTAGTCTGCCCAATCTTGTTGACCTTTTAACATTTACTTTTTTCTGATGATCTTGTTCCTGAGTAAGTACAGGGGCAGATGCTCCGAGAGTATCTTAGAGTCAGAGTGTCTTAAGGAGATCTCTGGCGTCTTTACTTGAGTCACAAGCTCCAGGGCATAAGGAAGACTTTCAAGTAGCACTTTAAGGATAGCTGCCTAAAAGCAGAAAGGATTGTATGCTCAGGACTTTTTTCTTGGGGAAGCTTAAAAGCAGTACTCCTAGGAGAAGGCATAAACGATTCATAAGAAATTTTCCATCAATCCAATATCCCCAAGTTGTCCAAATATTAAAAGGTCCCCAAGCATGCATCACGTGGAGATCAAGATGAAAAGTAGAAGACTGAGTGACAGTGATAACATCACTTAGCTCGGCTTTGCTGGATCTTTGTCAGGAGGCTGATCTGGCTTTGTGACTTTTGCTGTTCCTATTAGATATGGCTGTGCCATTACGTCCCTTTAACAAGTTGTGTTTACACATTTACAGTTTTTTTAAATGTAATCTGAGCATTTGCATGGAAACAACAATAAAAGCAGTATACTAAATAAAAATAAACTCAACTCTATAATGAAAAAATAATTACTGCATAAGGGACAAAAATAAAACTGGAACACATTCATTTTATTATCTAGGAGCAAAATCCTTGATGATGGAGATTTAATCTCCTAAAACTTCATTATATAAAACATTAGTCGCTGCAGAGTATTTTGTTTCTTATGTTTATTTTATTAAGAAAATGTATTATCTTCTCATTTCTACTTTGAAAGGTCTCATAAAACTTCCCACTCATGAAGCCTCACTAATCCCAAACTTATAAAGTGCTATGTGTTTTCTTTATTATCAAAGCTATGCAAGTTTCAAATTATTCTCCAAGATCACTAGTGAATTTTACATTTGCTGAAATATTCCTATACATAATGGTGTCATTATAAAATGTAAAATGTTGATAATATTAACTCAAACTGTGTACTTTCAATGGTTGAGTGTCTTCAGCTGGAAACTCTAAAGGCAGAGAAAAAAAATGTTCCATAATTCATTTAGCTTCACAGAATCCTCCCAGCATCAGAAAATCAAGACTGCCCACTCTTAGTGTTCAAATGACTATTTCTTTGCCAGCAAAAAGGAGTTGGTGAACATTTGGGATTTTATTTAAAACTTTCGTTCTTTAGTTGCCTCTTTAAGAACAGTAGTGTTTTCAATTTCACTTGAATAGGCCAAGAAATGGTTAAACAAGTTTGGTTCACGCTAACTTCTTAGGGAATTATCAGATGCTTAGGAAACTACCTGAAGACCTCTCCTTAGCATCCAATAGAAATTGCACTATTCTCTTTATGACCACACTGGAGACCAAGCTCCAAATTCCTAGGCTTTAGTGGACAAGCCCAGCACAAACCATCACATATTCAGAAGATAGTTGAGGGTATTTATTCCATGTCATCTAATACTTAAAAATGTTTCCTTTCCGCTTTATTCTTTCTTAGAAAAAAATGCAAGTGTTCTAATATTTCAAGTTCTACAGGCTGACTACAACAAAGTAAGTTAGAATGAAGGTTTAGAATCAGTTTCACTGGGAATGAAAAGATGGCACAACAGTTAAGGGTACTGATTTCTCTTCCAGAAGACCCAAGTTCAATTCCTAGAACACACATAGTGACTCACAACCACCTGTAACTGCAGTCTCAGAGGATCCAATGCCCTCTTCTTGGACTTAGAATGCACTGCACTGCACAGACATGTGCCGAGATATAGATAAGAGCAAAACACCCTTACATATAAAATAGTAAAAAAAAAAAAAAGAAAAAAAAGGTTAAAAATATAAACAAACAAACAAACAAACAATAAAAAAAACAACCTTTATTGAGCATTTACTAAAAGTGAGCAAAGTCAATGGCTGGTTTTGTAAATCAGATATGAGATAGAAACTCAAGGTATATCAGTCATAGCAATGTTTTTCTACTGAAGTCCTATTTAGTATTATTTTGCTGCAATTCTTTAGCAAAACATTTATTAACAGTCACATGCACCAAAGTTACTAAGATCACTACTAAACAAAAACCACCACTGGACATTTAAAAACTTTAGGTCACAGATGGCTTCAGTTCTCACTACTAGTCACAGGGCCCAGAGGCACTAAGTTTAGTGTTCGATTGTGTTTCTCAGAAATGGCAGAAGCTACACTAGTGATGTCTCACCAACGTGTCAATCTGAATAGGCACTGAACGAGGACAATGACAATAGATACAATAGCATGAGAGGAAAAGGTCACTAAGCTCACCCTAAGGCAAAGCATTATAGGTAGCTAAGGAATGCTGAGAGTGGGAGAGTCTTCCCCAGGAAAGAGCACACCGATTTGCTATCCAGTAACAAACAGTCAACCCTGAAAACATCTACATACATGTACATACAGACTGAGCACATTGCAGTTGTGTAGTTAGGAAGAAAAACACACACACAGAGACATGTGCACATTCATAATAACAACAGAAGGGGCCTGTGAGTTTGAACTGAAGCAAACAGGGCACAGGGGTTTGTAGGGAGAATAAAAGAGGGAAATTATATTATAATTCAAAATATGTAAATATTTTGATAAATTTTATCTTTATACAACAGACTTGCTTTCAAAAGATGAAATAAACAGTAATTTATATTAAAAAACAGTTTCCAGTTTCACAAACCTATATCAGTTGGTATCCTGATCTTTCTGGGTATAGGATAACATCATGAAAGAAACGGATTTTTTTTTCTCCTTAAACTTTGTTAAAATCAAAAATATCAATATTTAACGGATAACTTCTTTCTAAATTAAATTAATTGCTAAGTGGACTTGGAAACATACAAGCTGACTGGTCGTAATAGATTCATAGATATAAAAGAAAGTATAATGTGGGAAAACAGAAGCTTTCTCTCACATAAGCCCACTTATTGGTGAATACCTCTATTCTGTATCAGCGCTGAGAGGAGAGCTTATCTGCTCTTTGCTACTTCTTTCTGTCCTTTAAAACAAACACGTACACAAATATCAATCCGATGTGCAAAATAGATTGGTTCTACATCAGTCTGGGAAAATGCATGTATTTAAAGTTGGTGTGTGTGTGTGTGTGTGTGTGTGTGTGTGTAATTTTGAAGGAAGTCATCACACATCCTTGAATGCATCCATCACAGCCACAGAGAAGCGACTCATATATATACTCCGCATTATTGAAACACTTACGAGGTTATGTACATACAGAGTCTGCCACTGGCATTTCTTCCTCTACTGTTAAAGCAGATTCTTTTCAGCTCCTCTAGAAACGCATACAACAGAAACCAAGATCTCTTAGAAAGCTGTAAAGTCTCCTGCAGTGCTGCTGATATCAACTGCAATGTAACTTTGAAAAGGTGAGATACAATTCTCTTTCTCTCCCTCTCTCTCTTCTGCAGTGTCCCCTCTGCGAGGGTAATATCTGAGAATATAATACTGTTAAAATACTCTTGAAACCGTAATAAAGTGGAGGAATTTCATTTCATAAGAACATATATTTCTACAGTATACATTTCATGACCTAAGTTAATTCAAATGTTAATGACAGACTTATTTTTGTCTGCATCTAATTTTATGTCTGTTTCCTGTGACCCCACCGAGACATTAAATACTGTTAACTCCATTTTAATATTCATATTTTAGCCTAACATATGTATCAAGGATAATAACACACACCAAAAACATAAGTTAAGTCACGGTGTTGCTGGAAAGAGAAGGAGATTTACAGGAAATGGCCTGGAGAAACTTACTACAGTAATACAAATTTCAATGTAAGGTTGTCCTGCTTTATAAAAGTGTTAGAATATAATTATACTTGAAATGACAAAGATGTGGCAAATAAAAAGTATTCAGTGACAATTGAATGCAGCAAATGCAATGAATGAGAAAGGCCAAGTTCAAGTATATCTTATACAAAATCCGTGTTTAAATTCCAAAATGAGCAAAAGCCAATTTAGATTGTTCAAGGTCAGAACTGAGATGTCTTTAAGAAGGGGTGTGGCTACTGTTCCCCGTCTTCACCAGTTTGTTAGATACGCGGATGAGCTCGGCTGTGAAATTTCCTTGAGCCGTACACATTTGACTTGTGCGATTTTCTGTATGTCTAAGTCAGTGAAATTACATGCTCACGTAAAATACACACACGTGTACATGTATGCACATACCTCTTTGCAAATGCTTTCACAGATTAAAAAATTATAGGCAAGCTTATGTAAAAAAAAAGATTGAGACCACATATGCTATGAAATAAAAAAGAAAGCGTAAGTGTCAATGCATGTGGCATTCATATTTCTTACGTTTAGAAGGAATTGATGTCAAATTTATAATTAGGGCTCCAGGTCAAAAATTAAATCAAGAAACTTATGCAACTTGTGTATCATCTAGTCTTTCCTAGGGTATCTTGATGTCATGTGTACCCGATTGATGAGCAGAGTTTTGAAAGAAGAGTTTGATTCCAAGCACTGACATATTTGCAGAGGACTGGGCCAAATGCAATGCGGAAACATCGTGGACAGAACACCAGTAAGTTTAATAGCCACAATAGGAGAAGCTAAAGGAAGGAGGCTGCTCTTCCTGTGTCTTCCCCATGTCTTTCCACTAACACAGCCTGCACGTAAGTGAGCCAATGTTAACACCTTCCAGCCCAACAGGCACTCTGATAATACCTACCAGAATGAAACCTCCTCTTTTGATTTCCTCAGTAAATGTAAAGGAGTAAAGAATAAAATTCTGAGCAAACGATCCTGTTGGCTACATTTTATCTGTCCAGATTATTTTATGTGCAGGCACCATAGGTGGTTTATTTACTCATCAAGTGTGACTGTCATAGAAAACACCATTTGTATACTTTCAAGATCTGGCTGAGTTGATGACTCAAATATCACAGTTAATAGCTGAAAGCAACACAAAACTCCAGCTGAAGTCCACATGGAAACTTCCTGAACTTATGCGCTTGTCAAAGGTTATTTTTACACTAAGATTCCAAAACTTTATCGAATGTTTCTTCTAAAACATGGTTAAAGTATTGAAACACAACACGAAAAGAAGAAAAGCCATGTAAGTATCAATGTGGAGAACATGGCTAAATCAGAAGTCAGTGGGACACTAAAAAGGTTCCTGATAAAAACATTAATTCGGCATTCTCAAAGTATACAATTAGACAAAGACAACTGGCTGTGTTATAATTTGGACTACACAGGATAAGGAAGATGTGAAGTTTCTGAAGGTTAAATAAATGCATTCCATCATTGGAGCTAATATTTTAGTATGAAAAAAGAACAATAAATATGAAATGTTAAGAAGGCTGACCAGATGGGAACAATGGCATGAGATCATTTAGATTTGGAAAATGTCAGTGCAATTTGTGTGTGTGTGTGTGTGCACCCCAGATCAAACCAAGGGACCAAAGCCATTCCAGCCTCAAGTTTGGGCAATTTTGAGGTCTATGAACAAAACGGCATCTCTCAAAGGGCTATCAGAGTGGACAGTTTTACTGCAGACAAATGAGGATGTCTTCTATAAAATTTCCTTTATTTCAGCACACAAATTTTTCATATTTAAAAGTTAGTTCAGACTTTATGTAACTTGTCCAAATTTAACACAAAGTGTATTTTATGTGCCTCTTTATCTCATCTGTCTAAGCTAGGAGATTTAAGTGAACAAGTTAGAAAGGCTTTTTCACAAGTTTATGCAAGGATACAGTAATAATAACTTTTTACTTGGTAATAATCCTCCCTCAAGACATACTTAATATTTATACCCTGAGACAATCTTTTGAAAAGCTTAAATCTGACAACACAAAAAAATCCATTTATCTAATATACACTTCAGAAAGTACTTTTCATATTTATTTCATTTTTAATACATTCATCTAATTAGCATATCCATGTTATTAGCATTCCTACTGTCATAGTTGGTGATCATTTCCATTATCTAATGTGGTTGACATGACATCATAAACGTTAGTTATAAAACACTTAGTGGCCTTGGCCATCTGACAACAGGGACCCAAACTTCTCTCTGTGAGGATCAAACATTTATTTTGGAAACTGAAAATGCACTACACTTAACAGTCTGAAGATGAACAACCATAGTTATTTCAGATTACTGAAAAGTCTACATTAAGAACTCACCAGGAGAATTTACTGGAAGTATTTAGTTAGAGCTGAAGGCTGGTTCCTACCGCAGATGTGTCACTATGGGTATGCAGCCTAGATACTTCAGCATATTGAGATGGTCCATTATGACTAATGTTTGTAATAATTGCATAATTATGGATTATTCTGGGATGGTATTAATGGACTAAAACAATTTTAAGGAAAGTCTTCTATAGAACAAAACTCATGAAGTCCATGCTTCTCCTATCCATCAATCAGTCCCTAACCCCAAAACCTGCGCTACCTAAAAGAAACTACACCTATTATGGAATGGAGGCAATCTTATGTCTGATTACCCAACTGAAATAAATAATTATTTAGCCACTACGACACTTATAGTAAACCTTTCCAGAGTAAATATAACACCAACATGGAAAGAAAAGTCTAAAATCTTTTTATAACTTTTTATCTAGACTAGATGGAACCTTGTCAATTTTATAATAATGAAGACACACAAGTAAAGAGTTTTCCAACTTTTATCAAATGGATCTTACGTTTCTTCACAGCCTGCTTTAGCATAAGTTACTCTTTTATTAACAGACAAACCAAAGCCCACAATTCGTGCCAAGTGAATTGTCCCTCCAGCATCCTTCAAATGATGCACTCACCAGACATACATGTTATGATTTCTAGTAATAATTTATATGCCCAGCATTAACCCAAAGATATTGACTCTGATAGCCTACTAACCACACATAAACATTAGTCTACTAACCACACATAAACATACAGAAAAATTTAATATTTATAAAATACATTGAGGCCAGTGAGGTAGTTCAATGCATAAAGATACTTGCCTCACTAGGCTAGAGATTTTAATTTAATCCCTGATTCCAGGTAAAGCTGGAAGGATAGAACCAACTTTATAAAATTGGTCTCCTAAAGGCTGTACATCCATCATGACATGTGTGTATTTCCTGCATATTGTACATGCACAGTAATAAAATATTTTCAAAGAAGATAAATAGCTAAAATAAGTATGAGTTTCATAGCCAGAAATAGAGAAGTCTTTTGTATGTGTTACTTATTTAACTCTGTGGATTAGGTACAAACCAGTGTGTACTGTGTTGCGTTTGTGTTTAGTCAAGTTATTTAGTTTTCTCTGAGTTAGAATTTCTCCTCATACTTAATAATGCCTTTATAACACCATAATAATAAATCATGTCTGAGTAAAAATACTTGTGAAATAGTGCACCTATTCAATTATAATAGGCATTCAGTAAATTCATAACTTACTGATGAATTTCTTAATAACTAATAACACTGATAAAGTAGGAAGTATGAAGATACATAAAGTGAATATTTCCAAGAAATTAAATATTTACTATATGTTTCTCTCCTCTCCCTCTGTCTCTCTCTCTCTATGCATATAAATGTATGTATATATACACACATTATGTACACATATGTATGTATAATTAACATATAAGGAACTTTTGTTATGACAAATCTTCTTAAATCTTCTTAGAATCAAACAGTTTTCCTTATCTCTTGCAATTACACATTGCCTTAGCTTATACATTTTTACGTGGTAATAATTTAGTCAAGCATAGTAAATCCATTTCAAATACTATACTGCAAATTAGTATTTTCTTCATTTTTCCAAGGTAAAATAATTCTTTATCAATTACAGATTACTGGGTTCTGATTAATGATTATATAAATTACATATTGATTTATTTTATTTTTATTTATGTGTGTAGTGTTAGCCTTTCAGCATACACACCACAGGAATCCAGGTGCCGATGGCAGCCAGAAGAGGGGATCAGAACCCCTAAAACTGTAGTTACAGGCAGTAGTTGGTGTTTGGTGTCCATATCGGTGCTTGGAACCAAACTTGGGTCTTCTGTAAGAGCATCAATTGCTCTTTTTGTTTTGTTTTATCTTAACTGCTCTTAATCATTGGCCCCTAATGTGGGTTTTTGTTTTCTATATTATTTGTATTCCAATTCTTACATAATTAGGAAATAATTGTGAATAAGTCTATTTCCACACTATACATTTAAGAGAAAATTCTGACTTAGAAAGTTTTGTCTCTTTTATAATCAATCCATGTTTAAAGAACACTATCAGTATATAACACTAGGCAGACTGCATCATTAACCTTACTAATCACGCTACTGAGCTTTTTGTTGTCCAAGCGCCATGGTGTGGATTGTAACACTGCCACTCTGGTGTTGCAGGTTGTGATCTACAGTGGAAACTCTTCTAAACACACAGCACCTTCAAAAACCTTATCCACATTGTCTATCAAGCAAATTTACACTGCTTTTGATACCCGGGCAAGGAAGAGGTCTGGGGGCACCGTACCTTTGAGACATAATCTTATAGGCATCTGGCAGATAACACCGAATATTCTCCATCTGAGCAGGGTCCGAGTCACAGATCTTGTCATCTGTCCTCCCGTAGTTGGCGCTCTCGATCATGATGACGTCTGTGCCTGGACAGCGGAGCTCAATGGGGTAGCTCTCACAGGAGAGTTCTCTGCGGACCACTGCCATGGGAATTGGGGCGCGGCTGAAAGCTACAGGAAGAGGTAAAATAGACACCATCATCACTGCACATCCAAGGACATTACACACATTTGCTTTTATAGTACCTGGGTTAACTAGAACAAGGGCTAAAACAGCAAGGAATATAATTTTAAATAATATGGGATATTTCTCTTTCCAGTAATAACAAATGACAGTTTCTCCCCATCTAAGTATAACAACAACTTCATAAAAGTCTAAGCTGCCATTTGTTTTGTTCTTACGATGCCAAAAACTTATTCTGAACTTTAAAAAATGAAATTGATGTTTTCAGGAGATGCATGTCAAAGGTAGATAACTGTTTTTAAAAACAATAAAAATGTATAGTTAACCAATACATTAAAATTAAATGTAATCAATTTTCAAAATTAAATTAATTAATTTAATTTCAAAATTAAATTAATCAATTAATTTCATTTCAAAATTAAATTAATAAATTAATTTTATTTCAAAATTAAATGTAATAAATTTATTGCTATTTAGCCAAACAAATAAACAATGGCATCATGTGTTCATTTTAATTGAATATCTTATTTCTTTTTGTGAATTACTTGCCTAAGTTTGTGTAAGGTATATTGTTGCAAAATTCTTGTAATATTAAGAAAAATCCATATTTATTCTCTATGGTTATCACAAGCTAATGTTCTGGTTCTCACATTTTAAATGATTGGTACACATATATATTTAATTTTGCTACAGAAGATATCTATCTTTTTATGTTGATATTAACATTTTCCTTTCCTTGCCAGTACATCACTGGAAGAAAGTCAAATGTTTAAATGTCATGAGAACTAACCAAGTTTTTCTTAAAACACATCACTGAAATTATAGTTGAAGTATTTTCTTTATGTAAGGGACAGATTAAATTTGCACAGTTAGTTAATTCCATAAAAGTAAGTATTTACAATCTATGGGTTTTGTTGTTGTTGTTACTTTTCTAAGCATGAAGTGTGGAAGAGAGGTGAGGAGGAGATGCAGAGATACGAAAGGAAGAGCAGAAGAAGCTCAAGGTGATGACTGTTTTGACTTTAGAAATAGTGATTTCTTTTTCTATTATTTTAAAATTTAGAATAACGCAACTTCTGTCTTATTTCTGCTTGTATCATAGACTCCTTTTAAAACTTCTGAGCAGGGTCTAAATCACCAACCTGGGAGCACATAGGGAGAGACAAGCTATACCTGAACCTTGGTCTAGCTATTTAAGAAGAATTAGTTTGTAAGTCGTCTGAATGCCGTATTTATCTGGCTATATTATGCTGATTTAGTTAGGTTGAAATCAAGTTAATTTAACAAAGAGAGAACACATAAGCAATCCATGCTGACAGAGATCTTGTTGGACTAAGTGGACAATTTGGTTGATTAAACTCATCAGTCAATTTTGTCAAAACATTGACATAGCTTTAATCTGGGTTGTCACTGTCAAAAATATCACTAAGATCCAAACATTAGACAGATGCAGAGTCAAGTAAAATTGAAGGATTAAATTTTCCATGTATTTATTCTAGATCTACAAAGATGACTCCTCTCTCTCTCTCTCTCTCTCTCCTCCTCCTCCTCCTCCCTCCTCCCTTCCTCTTTCAATCTTTCATTCCCTCCTCCCATCTTTCTCTCTACACACACACACACACACCCTACACAGACAGGTAATATTTTTGTAAAGATTTACTTATTTATTTTATGTATGTGAGTACACTCACTGTCTTCCTGCACACCAGAAGAGGGCATCGGATACCATTACAGATGGTTGTGAGCCACCATGTGGTTAATGGGAATTGAACTCAGGACCTCTGGAAGAGCAGATGGTACTCTTAACCTCTGAGCCATCTCTCCAGCCCAACAGGTAATATTTTATATAAAGCTCCAAGTTCCAACTATGGAAACGTTCTTCCTTTTAACATAAAATCAACCCATTTGATAACCCAGTGAAAAAATTCACTCCACAAATGATGTGTGTTTTTAATGGAATGCATTCCTGGAGACCACAACATTACCTAGTTAGCTATTCAAAGGGCTTCTTAGAGTAATGCTAAATGTCTTTACAAACAAATATGACAAAAAGAATTTATTAAAAAGTACTTCTGCTGCATTGTCCCCTACTTCCAAGAGGGCTGCTTTTGAAGTTCTTGTTTATTTTTCTCTCATTTAGATTTAGACACACACACATACACACACACACATACATGTAAACACATGCACATGCACATACTCATGTGGGGGTTGTTTGTGTATGTGTGTGTGTATGTGTGTGTGTGTTGAAGGAAGACAGAGAGACAGACAAGGAGAGGGAAAGGGAAAGGGAGAGGGAGAGAGAGAAAGAGACAGAGAGAGACAGAGAGACAGAGAGAGACAGAAAGAGACCAGAGTCTCAGAATATGCCACAAATTCCATCCAAAAGATATACCTAATTAAAAAGTATCTTCTGCATAAGGTTTAATGATAATTAACTCATTTTCATAATTTTCTTATTTTTTAGAACCTTTAGGCATTCCTTTACTAAAAAAATCTGTATTTTTTGTGGTTCCCTCTTTGGGCTCTCTTCACTATCACCAGGACTGATCAATTACGCCTGCTGGTATATGCTCTAATGGACCCATGTGTGTAGTAACTACACATAGAGAGACAGGAGGCTGGAAGCTAGTGACCAAACAGGACTTAGATATTGTCTACTTAGCTCCAAGTAGGACTTAGAAACTATCCAGGATAACTCTAAGGAACAAAACGAGACTTTCAAATAGAGAAGTATTATATAGGGCATAATGGGAGGTTAGCAGAAGATCATCAATAAGATGTAAAAACCAAACAGATTGAAAGACCAGCAATGATTAGTTAGTTGAGGATACTACAAAAGTGATGTAAGTAGTTCTGCATTATACACACTGAGTGAAGGAAGTCAGAATAATACTGTATGTGCCCAATAAATGGGTCATAAATCTAGATTTCGGGAGCAGTCTACAGACCAGAACCACAGTAATATGTAAGCAGCACGGGAGTGGACTACTAAGAAAGAGAACAGGGATAGAGCGGCAAGGTTGGAGTTGTCAGTAGTCACTGATCCTTTGAAGGAATCTGATACTTATTCACTAGAGAGACACAACCAATGGGCACTGTCTATTCTAGGACACGTAGACCATATGAACTAAACCATTTGTCAGCACAGTGGGAGATGGGACCTTAAATAGGAGAGGTAAATAAAGCACTTATTTTTTCTTCATGTGCAGTGATAGACTTTACAAAATGATTGTAATATGTGTCCATAAAACAAGAGATAGTATCTGCATCCTGTGCTATATATTATAATTGGGAATAAAAAAACCAGAACAGTCCACATTTGTCCTTATTGTTCATTCCCTCCGTTATGCTTTGTTTATGTATTTGTAAAAATAAAAATTCTGCCAAGCAATTTCTTTCGTAAGAATTAGAAGAAACACGGATAGAAGACTAATTTGTATTAGTTAAATGAAAAAAGATCATTCCTTTAAGAACGTAAAGAACATATCAGGTCTATGTAAAGAACATAGCAGCCATAAGATTGGATGGTTAAACTCACAAGGTAAAAGACAGAGAAACGAGGTATGGTAACCATGTCCCTGGGAATAGACAGATGGGTTGATATATGCAGCTCTGAGCAAACTCTTGTAGGAGCTGAATTTTCAGAGACCCTTAAAAGGTCAGAACTGTAGAGAAGATAACCTGGGTAGGAGCATAGGCTGTTCTATTGCTTTTAAAGAACACTATGCCCTAGTTTTTAATATACCTTATAATTCTTTGCTACTCTTCCATGCTTACTGTCTTTTTCCTTGTCTATGGCTAGCCTTAGTGACAGGTTCTGATGCATATGGTGTGGAAGCAATGGCTGCAGAGTTTTCCAGATAGTTCAATGAAATACAAAGCAGTTTGGCCCAAATATTAATGGAACTCAGGCAGGCCAACAACGGAGGAAGGGCCTGAGGAACTGAGGCCCCTGTTGACAGCCACCGGTACTTCCTTGTAAGGAGTCAGTGAGGAAGCCCTGAAGCCTCCCCACCACAGACTGCCTTTGTTTAACTGCAGTACGTGCATATAATGAAACTATTCTCAGATTCCTAATGCACAGAAAGTATCAAAGAAGAATACATTGGTTTTAACCCACTGAGTTTGAAGCTACAGAACAAAACTCAGAGCTCGCCTAAAGGAATATCTAGAATTGACTTTGAAACCTTAGATCCTGAGTAACTACCACCCAGCGAAAGAAAACTATTCAAACAGCCCATGCAGACGATCTAATATTACTATCCCGTTTATTAGAAAAAACATTAGCTCAATAGATCCTATATGTACCATATATAATATATATGTAAACACCACTGAATTTTGAGTTTATGATAAGAGAGATTTCTTTTTTACTTTTCAATGAATATAAAAAATTATCTTTTGAAAATTAAAAGATAAATATGACTCACATCTAGTGAATTCTGAGGAAGAAGTTAATTGACCACTTGTACATCAGACTAAGGACTATTAATTTGTTTCTTAATCACAGATGGGGATATGGTACTAAAAGGTACATGTTTCTATTCCTTTGGCAATGGTATTGGCAAGTACTTCATCACTAAAATTTTTGCCGTAAAGCGGATATTACCAATTTTCATCCTTCAATGGAGTCTTTGATGCGATTTTCTTAAATATGTCTGTTTTCTATGTGCCATTGCCACATGCCAACACATTGATTTAACCAATAAAAGTGTGTCTGGAAAATTCAGTCTGAAATGGCTATGAGTGAAAGTATCATTGGAAGCAAAAGAAATACCAACCCCACGTCTCCTTTAAAGGTGCATCTACTCCACTATTCCAATACCACAAATTTCAAGAGTACTTTGAGAAAGAATAATTTGAATGTATTTCAGCACACAGTTAAATGAAATACCTAGAAAATTAAAATTGACAACATTAAAAAAAAGAAGAAAAAGGCCATTAAGTTCTGTATTTAAAAATAACAAAACCATGAAATTTAGGTGACACAATACAAAAAATTAAATGTAAATGAAAAATATCTAATGAATAATGTATTATAATATATCTGCAATCTATGTACTGAAAACACACACACACACACACAAAGCTGTGTACTTAAACAGAAATAGTTTTATGAAGGCTGTTTCAAATGGAGCAAGTGCTTGAATAAGTGAGTTCACATGTAGTTGCTATAATTTTTCAGCAATTACTAAATTTTATTCTACATTTTCCGCTAATTTAATTTACAAGAAAAAAATGTTTCAATTTGTATCAATGTTCATATTATCATAATTTTCCCAGTCTTCTAAATGTCAAAAACTTCAATGTGGATATTCAACATGTCCTTAATAATTAAGAATTATAATTCTTGATAAACAAGGACTCAGGAAAATGATTACAGACTTCAAAAGAAACTTTTAGAAAGACACTCTACGTTTGTTCTACATGTGCTGTGGTCACACACGAATGTGACCACTTGAGACATAAGCAATGGATGTTGTCTGAAACCCGCCTCCACTTTGGTGCCACCTCAGGCCTTGGTGGTCTTGCATGAATAGGGGCTGAACCGTCTGCAGCAGCTTCAGGGTTACAGCATAAAGTCAAGAAGTGAAAACTTTTAGGTGAACATAATCAATAGCTTATTTAAAAATATCAGCTTAAGGAATAATCACAATTAATATGTGATCCTTTGTAAGACATCATAGAAGGAATTGGACAATGGAAATTCTGAATGCTTACCAGTTGGCTTTCAAACACTAGGAAAGTATTACTTGAATGAAAACATCAGCAATAAATATTTTCAGCATTATCCTTCCCACTTACTAAAGCAGAAACTCTGTCCTATACAAAGGTAGTAGGAAAACAGGAGTAGGAGGGAAAGACTTGGTCTGAAAGAAGGGAAAGTTCACTGACTCTCCCCAGCAGCCATAGGACAAAAGGCAATATCCTAAGATAAACTAACGGTTTATATATCAGAAGGAACTGACCTGAATTCAAGTGTGTCTCTGGCTTACCCATGAAAGCAGAGTTGTCCAAAGGATTGTTTAAAATAATTTTGACAATGTCAATCAACAGAAAGAGTACACCAAGTCTTACTAAAACTCAGAGCACAGGAATCCGAGGACATTAAAAACAGACATTGAATATATTGTTAACAGACAGGGTAAAAAGGATAATTAAATCTACAATGGCCTTCTGGGTACGTACCAAAAATACAAGAGAAATTCCTTTGCCCACTTCAAAATCACTACTTAGTGTTGCAAGAATACGCAAACAGAAGTATTAAAAAGTATCAACTGACTATTGGTAAGATTTTGAGATCTGCGATTAATCCAGATAAAAATATAAGAAATATTCCTGTAAAAGCAGTTATAAGAAAAAGATATAGAAGCACATGCCTCCAGCACTTAGGAGGCAGATATAGTCAGATCTATGTGAGGTTAAGGCCAACCTGGTCTACAGAGAGAATTGCAAGACAGCCAAGAATACACAGAAAAACACTGCCACAAAAACTAACTAATAACTAACTAACAACTAACTAACTAATAAGGAAATAAACAAGCATGGTGTAGGAAGGTGAAATGAGGGAGCAAGAGAGTTGAAAGCTACATGGAGGAGCCCAATCTCACTAAATCTCTACAATAATAGTTCATTGGTGCATTACAATAGCAGTAGAAATACTACATATAGTTTTTATCATTAATAGACTGAGCTATTACTAAAATCTTCTATCATAATCATAGTTACAATTTTAGTAAAATCCCAGGTTATCATCTCTGGATATCGTCATTTTTCTATAATAATAATAATAATGATAATAATAATAATAAGTCTTTATCTCTCAAATTGTACTATTACTTAATGAAGCATAACCAGTATTCAGAATCAATGAAGTCTGGATGATTTCCTACATTTAATGCATCTTGCTACCAGATCACACTATTCTATGAGTTGAATTTTCCTTTCTTGTACCCTTTTGGTGGTCCTCCAGTCTTCCCAAGAACCTCATTTGATGTTCATGTATTTTCCTACTCTCTGATTTATATCTGTTTGTCATAGAAGATTTCACTTTTTTAATTTCATCCCTCACAACATTTAAACTAAGTTCTGACGGCATGTGCCAAGCTTTATTTCAAAATAAATTTCTGGGCTTACTTATTTCTAATAAGTTAATGTTTCAAATTATATGCATGTGCTTATGAATTTTTCATCTATTCTCTTCATTAAGCCTGACATTTAACTGCCTATAAGGTAGTGACAGACATGTAAATTAGAATGTACATGGACACACAACAATGTATATATAATTATATATCTTATGGAAAGTGCCTTTCAGGTTAATTTTCTACTATTGATGGTTTATTTTAAGTTTACTTTGGTATAAGTAAAACTATATTATTTATCTTAGTTTAACTTCAAGTATATTTTCATGATAATTGAGTCTGTATAAAGGTCCCAGCCGTAGACTGGTTAAGGGAGTGACAGAAGCCCCTTATTTTGATAAACTACTTCACTTTAATCAGTTTGCTTTTTAAAGTTTTAATGCATTTTGTTTGGTTGGTTGTTTTTTGATTTTTCAAGACATGGTTTCTCTGGCTATTCTGGAACTTGCTCTGTAGACTAGGCTGGCCTCGAACTCAGAGATCTTACTGTCTCTGCCTCTTACGTGTTGGGATTAAAGGCATGCACCAGTACTGTCTGTTGCTATATTGCATTTTGAAGCATTCTTTGTTTTTACTTATATGTGTACTCTTTTTCAGTCTATACTTTAAATCATTTTGAGTTTTCTGAAAGGAAGAGATGGTCATTTCTAAAATCAAACACTATTTATAATAAAATGTAAACACTATTCAGTATTTCAGATTTCATATGCTTACTCGTTGTATGACAGAGCCAAGTTTATAGAACAGTGAATAAAATACAGTACATTTATAAAATAATATATGATTCTGTACAAGTATTTTTTTTCTTTTTGTACTTATAATCAATTTCATGTGGCCAGATTCTTTCAAGCATTTCTGATCAAGAGAGTCTAGTTCATGGACTGAAAATAATACAAATTAATAGATTCCCATTTCACATATAATTATTAACATATAATTTTAATAATTTCAGGAGTATTAATTTTCAGGTAGAAAACTTATATATGTATATAAGATTCTTCTACCAGAGAGAATGGGAAACTAAAAACTAGAATTGAGAAACCTGATCATTCAATCAGGAGAGTATTTCTTGGGTTTGCCATTTCTTTCACTATATAATAAAGATTTTAGAGACTTCAAGATTGAGCAAAAGTACTTCATTTTTTATTTTAGGAAATGGTAACTAAAATATTCCAGATGTATCTAAAATATGTATACCGTATAAAGTAAAACATAAATTCAATCTGACTACTTTAAGGATCTTATGTGAAGAAAAATAAAGCATGAAGGGAAATAACAATCAATAATAATATTTTTAAATTTAGTATCATCAAAATATATGTGTATCACCTTTATTTTGTGTAAGTTTTCTTTGAGAAATATATACATTATCTTTATTTTGGTTTTAATTATATATATATATATATATATATATATATCACCTTTTTTTTAAAAATAAGACATATTATCTTTATTTCAGGTAAGTTTTCTTTAAACAATGTATACATTATCTTAGGTAGGTTTTTATATTCCAAATACAAAACAGAATCTGCTGTATATTAGCACAACCTACTAACTAAGTACAATGCTGAAGCCCTTTTTATGGCTTAGTCAGTAAGATGTTCAATGCACAACCATGAGGACCAGATCTGAGTTTGGTTCCCCAGAATCCAAATATACCAAGGACTAAAACACTCCTCTATAAAAACAGTCGGCCACAGAGGAAACAGTCATTGATGGATCCCTGAAGTTCATGAGCCTCCAAGTTTAGATAAAATAATGTTCAAAAAAGTACCTTATATCAAACAATAATGTGGACAGAGATCTAGGGAACATGTGACTTCAACCTGTCTTCTAAATGCACACATGTACATATGTACTGAGACCCACCTCTGCACATACCCAAAACAAATATAAAGTAAACATCACAATATATAATTCCTAACACACATACACAGGCACTGATAAATAATTGTTATGTGGCTAAATTGACCCACAGTTCATTTCAGAAATTCCCTAAACACTTGGCATGAAAATCTGTTGAATTTTTGGTGAAAGATGAGCCTTCAGAACCATGAACATCCAACATACCAAAATTTGTTATTCAGGTGGTCTCAAGTGATTTCGGATCACACAATGGAGTCTTGCAAACACATGGAACATCTACATCTGGAATAACTATAAATCTCTGTGGCATTCACTTTCATATGACACAAAACAATTCAGTATGATTCATGGGAAAAACAAATTGTTACATAAATAACAGAGGTTTATTTTAATCATGAGTTGCTGTTATATAATTTATAGTATTTTGAGATATTACATTGCTACAAAAATCACTAATCAAAGAGATATACTTTAAGTTTATTAAGGGTTGAGAAATATATTTTTCAACCAAGACAGATTAAACAATAGATTCTACTATAGTCATTTTCTTAATTTATAATTGTCTCATAAATTATTCTTTTTAAAAATTTACATGCATACAATATTGAGTTTCTTTTCTCACCACATGTGGGTATCTGGAGTTTTAACTTTTAAATCTAATAATGTACTCTGCTATGAACTGGTTTACAGTGCCAAACACAATAACACGGAAAGCTGAGTAAATTGTGATTTTCAATGAAGCACAAAATGACGCAGAAAGAGAATAAATGCCCACACAGTATTTACACATGTTAAAGTTTCTTCAGGACTTGAAGATCACTTGTAAGCTTCTGCACAGGCATTGTAAACACACTGGAATAATATCCACATGTTTAAAAGTGATAAATTGCATGATTACAGTGTTTTGTATGGTTTATGGGCTTGTTTTCCTTAACACTAAATTTATTAAGCCAAGTTTTGCCAAGAAAGGGATTTAAAAGAAGCCAACAGAATTCTCAAACACTCTTTTAACAAATGTTATTAAAATCTTCAAAAACACATAAACAGTTCCTTTTGGAAAAAAATATCATCTGATGTGAACCTCTTATTATTTGTAAGCTAATACAATTTATTTATCTATCTACTCAACCATTCATTTGAAAAACAGCTGTTGAGTTTCATTACATGCCAAGAAATGAGCTTTATTCTCTGGAAGATGAATATGAATGTAATGAATATGAATGTTATGATTCCTGTCCAAAAGCTATTAATTCTTTAGCAACTTTTGCAAACTTTATATAAGTAGTGGTAGATTAAATGAGGCTACTAATTTGGATCTCCCACCAAGGAATTCAATCAATTCTAAAGCACAGTAACAAAATATAGTGGTCAGCCAGAAATATACATCCAGGTCATTTATATACTGCTAGGCTTTTCAGTGAATATAAAACATTTATATAGGGCTGGAGAGAAATCTCTGTGGGTATGGTGCTTGCCACAGAAGCACGAGGACTTGAGTTTTGATTTTTAGAACCTAAGTAAACGTCTGAGTGTATTGTCACATATTTCTAACTGGAAGGTAGAGACAGAAGGATCATGAGATGTTGTTGATCAGTCTGTCTAGACGTGAATGCCAGACTCAGTGATCCTGACTCAAGAAAAAAAAAAAAAAAGGAGAGCAATAAAGGAAGACGCCATATTGTAGTGCCTAGCTCTCCCCACACATAAGTACAATTAAAATTTCAGTGCGTTGC
Organism: Mastomys natalensis; assembly: GCA_021653895.1. Classification (NCBI taxonomy): domain Eukaryota; kingdom Metazoa; phylum Chordata; class Mammalia; order Rodentia; family Muridae; genus Mastomys; species Mastomys natalensis. The sequence continues at coordinate 128,371 of JAJTUV010001817.1, read as the reverse complement.
CTATAAATGTAAGTACTGATCACTGATCACATGACTCTTCCTTCAGTGCTTTCAGTTACTAATGGTTGTTTGTATAGTACTATATAGTAGACACTGAACCATCAGAAGGTAAGAAAAGGGAAGAAGAATGTAGATCCATTAATAATAAAGATTCAACTCAGACTCTATGTATTCACATAACTGCAGTAAGAGGATTAGAAGAGAACAGAGAAAGAATAAAGTATGTAAGCTGGAGAAGCCTTCAAAATGCTTACTTTATGTGAGGCTAGACGTAAAGAAGTTAAATTGGAAGCTGATAAGATTAGACAGTGAGAAAGAACAAATATGTAAATGACATTAAGTAATATAGTCATCACATACATAATTATTATGTTAAAAGACAAAGGAAAATTGGATGTAGAAAATATAAGGTACCATTACAACTGGAAATATCACCATCCAAGTAGATAGTCAGAATTACTTTATTGTCTGCCTTGACAAGACAAACATAAGGGGTCAGTGAGATAACTGAGCCTGTAAAGGTATTAGTTGCCAATCTTGACAACCTAAGTTCCAAGAAGAAAAAAAAAAAAAAACTGATGTAAGATGGACATTGCTAGATTCAGTAAAAGACCTACATTGCTAAGGAAAAGTACTCAGATGGAATTCTTAGACAGTGGGAAGACAAAGGTTCTCTTTAACCTTTTCTAAGTTACAAAATACTTGTATGGTATTTCAATAGTGGGAGAACTGAGGTATGGCTTTGGAACACAGACCCTACTATGGCCACTACTCTATATTTGTAACGAATTATTTTGCTGACTTGCTAGGTTAGCAAGCATTGTTTTGGGTGAGAGGAGTTTGAAATTTGGATATATACTTAATAATTTTACTGAGTCCTTTTGGTCAGCTGTTACAAATTACTATAACCTGGTGGCTCATAAGGAACCATTTAATTATAACATTTCTGGAGGCTAAAGGTTTAAGATAAAAGCCTTGGTAAATGTGGTATCTAGTTGTATTTCTTTGCTCTTAGACTGTACCTTGCTCTTCACGTGTTAGAAAAGCAAAGGCATCTCCCTGTGTCCTGTTAATAAGGGTATTCATCCCATCCATTAGGTTTTAGGAAAACCTTCATCTTCATCCAACCGCCTCCCGAATATCACTCCAAGTGATTAAATGTAAATGTGATATTAGAGACATACAAATGTCCAGTCCATTGGAGTCTATAAAACATCCCTGAACTTACCTTTAGTGAACTTATTTTAATATGCATGCATCATCAAACAGGCATCTCATCAGGACCGAGAACTGGTTTAGTGAACAAAAATGCCTACCTTGACGAACTGAGTTCAATCCCTGTATCACCCACATGGGTACAAACAGAGAAACAACATGTCAAGTTGTCCTCTGCCCTCAAAATGTCTCCTGCCTTATGTACACATGAAGGCTCACAAAATAAATATGTTTTAAATGCAATTGTGCACATCTCCCGTTTGTCTAACTTTACAGCCTCAGTTAGACATTTGCCTTCCCAATGCCTATAGTCTCGTATCTGGAAAATTAGGGTTGATCAGCTGCAGGGTGCTTTAAACTTATGAAAGCCATTTTTTATTCCATGACACCTAGCTTCTTGTCCTTCAATTTCAAGTAATTACATAGTGTTTGGTAATTTCTTTTCTGCTTTAGAAATCTATTTCCTTATCGTCCAATGTGGAAAGTGAAGGACGGAAGTGATTAATACCATCCTTAAAACTCACAGTTGAAAGTGATTGATGATACAACATGGGCAGTTCCATGGCCTGTAGGTTGGGATATTGTATTTTAGTAGAACAAATAGATTAAATTTTTGTCAAAAGAAAAAAAAAATCTCTGAAATATTCCCTTTAAAATAGACACTGAGAACAATAAAAACGAGCACATATGTACTGTTAATGATAATAAACAGAAGACTGCTAAGTTACCACATGAAAATGGAGAATTGCCCAAAACTTCCTGAATTAAGCTATCATTTTTAGTTTAATATTTTTAGCTTTTACTACGATGTCTTGAGTTTCCTTACAAGCAGTAGAACTATCAAGATTAAACCAAAAAGCCACTTCTCCCCTTAAGTAGGCTCAGGTTCTATTAACATCTAACACAAACACTTATACAAAGTCTATACTGAGAATAATTTAGGTTTGGTGAAAAGACTCCAAGTTAGATGGCTTACTTAGCATTCACAAGACCCTAGGTTCAATACCCAAGACCTGAAAAAAAAAAAAAAAAAAAAAAAAAAACACATACCCAGAAATACATGCTGGAATGTAGATCAGAAGTAACATTACATTTAGTACGCACTAGTGCCAGGTTTAATTCCTAATATAAAAAAATATAAGAAACTTAAATAGAAAATAATTTTAAGAGCCAAGTAAATAAAAATGTGCATACATTCTTGATAGGAAGAAAAAAAAAGGAAGACTATTTTGGATATTTTTAAAACTCAGCCTTTCCTACCACATGTTATAAATCCTCATTCCTCAAATGTTTATTTTGAAACCTCATCCCTCTTACCTCAAAATGAGATCTTATTTAGAAGCAGGTCTTTGAATAATATAATAGTTAAAATGATGTCATTAGAGTGATCCGTTTATTCTTATAAAGGGAAAATCTGGACACATATGGAGAGAAGACACCACAGAGTGAAGGCTGGAGGCTTCATAGCCTTGAGCAGGAATCCACCAGAAACCTTTACCTCATACTTTCAGAGCTGTAGGGTAATAAATTCTGTGTTTAAACTGCCCATGTTGTCAGATACTAGTCCTAATAAGTTAATCTCCCTTGATCCTGAGATCTGAGCAAATTCTTGCATAGCCCCATTCTAAGATCAAAATAGCTTTAGACTTTTCACAGTCAAGAATTTGAAATCATAAATCCTTATAACACATAGTCTAGAAATCCACAAAAGTAGAAGGAAATTATAGACAAAGGCTGTTTTAGAGAATAACATACTTAATCTCCATTAATAGACCCTCCAATCCAAAGCATCAGAGTCATTAAGCATAAATTGATACATCCAAGTCTTACAGACTTGTATTTCTATTCTAGTTCCACTTTTTTGTCCCTTCAACAAGATTAATTTTCTTAGAATCAGTAGTGTCAAAACAGTGTATCATTAAATATAAATTTTAAGATGACTTCAAATTACCCTATGCTGAGTTGGAACATTATATTTAATTATATATAAAGATGGAAAATCTGAGTTTGATAAAACTAACCAACAATAGTTACATGATATGACAAAACAAAAAAAAAAATTATTGAGGAGTGACCGAAGTTGATCTTCCATCTAAAGACAACTTCCAAATTCAAGTTTCACTGAGAATTAAAATAATAATTTACATATTTTTCCTAAGATTTATTGGTTGTAATTTACAGATATTTATGAGGGAGATATGGAAAATTGTGTTTTATAATGAAGAGAAAAACGTACCGAGAATACTTATTCTCTAAAATGATGGCAAATTCATCCAGGAGAAGGATAAAGAAATGGTTTCTATCCAAAATAACAAATACAGTCAGTAGGTCAAACTGACCAAGAGATGTTTTCTCTCTCCTCTCTCCTCTGCTTCCTTAGTCATTTGGGTTTTATTTGTTTGTTTCAAATCCGTAAGTTACATACATTTATTCCTGTGGAAAATAAGACACATCAGGAGACCTGTTACTTGTACCAAGTCTAGAGCTGGAATAAGATTATGAAGGAGACACAATTTGAATCATTTCATCTTGATGAATTAAAGGTCTGTCCTCCTCCAGAACACATGCTGTTTCTTAACAACCTTCTCATGCCATAGGGTGAGTAATAGAATCCAGCCTTTCGAATTATTTTAAAATAGCACTTTAAAATGATGACAGATGAACAGAACTGAGCTTTTTTTTCTGTCAGAGAAGGTGTTTAATATTCAAGCGTTACTCTCTAAGGTGTGTGTGGGGGGGTGTCTCATTAGCCATTGTGGCCAACGTGAGTTATCTCATGAAATTTTTCTGAATTGCATAAATCCAGCGAGTTATCAACTATGGGTTTAAAAACTGACAAAAGGCACAATCCAACATTGTCCCCTGGCTTCTCTTTCTGCTTTGTTCCACTCATGTGATTAATGGGAGTGCTCTAGTTCGGTACCATGATAGACTCATGGAGAGCCAAGGTGGCAGGGAAGGTTTCTTCAATGCTGCCTGGCTAAGTGGGGATGAACAGCACTGGAAGGGGTTCCTTCGTGGGCAAAGAGTCAGGAAAAGGCTTCTGGAAATGTTGCTTCTAGAATCTCATCCTGTGACTCAGTAGAGAGTGGCTACAGATCCAAAAGCAAAGAAGGAAATGCCCCCATTGAGAACATAGCCATTATTAAAGAAAAGGGACATCCGGGGAGTATCAGGTGTCAGATTGGATTCTATTCTTCAAAACTACTTTTAGAATTTTACTGATGGTATTGCATTGTGGTCACCTCCACATACCACAACCTGAGAGCAGAGATCAGATGGCAACTCTGTTGGGCAGTTCTCTGTTACCTTTTACATGGATCAAACTCAGGTCACCAGGAGCCAGCAAAATCAAGTTTCTTTATTTGTACATAAAGATCAGTTTTCCTGCTAAGCCACATAACCAGCTCACAAAGTAAAATTTTTGTTGATATCACACACACAAAAAAATATACATCATGATGAACAAATACCCTGTCATTTCCTCTTCAGGTAGCAAGCACTATACCCTGACAAGGACAGAAGCAAATTAGGTGCAGAGATACAAATATTTTAGTCTTGATTTTCTTGTTTCCTACATTTTTGAGTCACACTTTCCTCCCCTTATGGCACTGGCAGGAAACAAAGTAACACATAACAAATATGTCAACACTCTAAGTACAAAATACTATAAAGCATGAACATTTGTGCTGGGGATAGCAACTGCCAGTGTTTGTCAGACTCAGTGACTATTAGCGAACAAGTACGAGCCAAATTCAGGCTAATCATACTCAGTGGCACTGTGGGAGAAATCCAAGCTTTTATTTTTAAACTTTTCCATTTCCTAATTTTTATTTAACTATTCACCAAGGCCAAAAAAACAAAGGCAGCTCCCCCTGGCAGATGATGGACAACCGCAAGAAGACATCACCAGACAAAAATGAACAGGGATGGAAACCCAATTCAGAAGCACTGAGTCATCTCTCCGCAAATAAATCAGTTCATTGACTACGCAGACAACAAAGGCTGGAACGCGGATGGAGTGAGGGGGCGGCAAGGGTTGGGGATATTGGTGGTGTTGACAGCAATAATTAAGTAGCTACCCTAGCTGAGTGCTTACTCGGGCCAAGCACAGTGCTAAGTGTATTATATAAACTCTCATTTATCCCTTACGTAGAACAATATGTGATGAAATTCATAATCCCTGAGTATGACTAAGCTCTCGTTCTGCATCAATACCTCTGCTAGGGATTATTCTCATTAATCCTCATTAAAATGATTTTACACACAATGTTCTCTTTTGCTTCTTAAGGCAATAGTTGTATAATCTCCCATTTACCAATAGAGCTAAAAAAGGAAAGTTCAAGTCCTAGGACCATTGTTCAACAGCATTTTGGAACATTTAAATGGATTTGGATACAATAGATATATTCTTGGGAAGCTCGGAAGTGGTGCCGATTTCTGCCAGATGCTTAATAAGAACCTTCTTAAAGTAAAGTAAGCCCATTGTAGGAATCCCCAGAGATTCTGAGAAAAACAACTGAGTAATCACCAGGGTGTGTGCCCAGCTACTTTAAAGCATATATGAATGTAGATAAATGATAATGATAATGATAGATAGATAGATAGATAGATAGCTAGATAGATAGATAGGTAGATGATAAATAGATGGTATGTATAGACACATAAGAGAAGTTAGACGATAAGAAATAGTGAGATAGGATAAGAAATAGGCAGCTCTCTAAAAAAGAGAAAACAGTCTATTAAACTTTATCTCTTTAGTAAAAGACTAGGGGCTCAAGGGCAAAACAATTACATATTAGTGTTTAACCAAATAGAAATTTCAAAATGTCACTTTTCTTACCCCTAAAATGCACTGTAGAAAAATTTCAATAAGTGGCCAGGCAATTCTTTTGTTTCTTTCTTGCTTTAAGATAGGGTTTCTCTGGGTAACCTTTGCTGTAACTCTATAGACAAGGCTGGTCTTGCACTCAGAGATCTGCCTGCTTCTGCCTCCTGAGTGCTGGGATGAAAGGCATGTGCCACCACCCAGCTCTTTAGCAGGTAAATGTTTTTGAAGTAGAACGCTATAAAACCTCCATTCGAGAAGAATGTAATCAGATTTTATAGAAAGGAATTTGGGACACTATATGGGAGAAGATAAGTCAACATGTGCACATAAGAATGTCAAAGAGAAATAAAAATCTCATGTTGGATGAACCCTACACATTCAATAAAATATGAAATATATTTTTTTACTAATTTCAAAACCTGTGACACTTTAGCAATGACCTTTGATATACTGTTAACACACCGTTGTCTTAATAAGTCGCTTGCTGGATTTTAAGCTAGGCACACAGAATTCCTAATCAGTTTTATAAATTCTGTCATTCCTGTATTCCAAATTCCTTTCTGACAAAATTGCCAGAGCCATCATAGATCTCTACCACTGTTTGCATAAAAGAACACACACACACACACAAAAACCCACACAAACAAATAAAAATACAGGATACCAAATACTAATCAATGATTCTGAGCCAAAAAGCCCAAGGGCAAACTTCCATTGTAAGGAAACCACACCCTGGGGGAGATTCCTAAGGTTATTTTTGAGTGCTCTTATTAATTGTGACTCTGGGGACCTGAGGCACTTTAGCATTAAAGAGTGAAAGACAAGCAGTCAGCCTGCTGGATAATTTTACATTAGTAATGACTTATAAATGCCACTGAAAGGCAGCTCTATCCACTGGAACTGCAGTACCCATCATTAAAATGCCCACTGCTATAGTAGCATACATTGATAATAAATGGGTTATCGACTTTTACTGTTTTATTTTCACTAAAACTACATTGTGAATCTATGGACTCCAGCAATTCCTGGTGCCTGAGGTCTGTGAATCAATGACACATTTGTAATAAAAGCACCTGACCCATGCATCCATTAAGAATCTGTAATGGAAATTTGTTTTAGATTATATATGTGCATGAAGGTTTCTTGCTTTTTAAGGATGAAGTAGTCCAATATGTGTCAGTGTTAAGACTCATTTTAACTGAGAACACATTCAAAATCATCAATGTTTTAATCTAGGTTCAACTCATTATGTACTTATTTTAAAATATTTTTCAGAAGAAAATATTGGTATACTTGAAATGATCTAAACTTTGAAACAATCTTCTACCACATATCTGAACCTCAGGCCTAATATTTACGAATGGTGAAAATTATCTGTTTTATATTGCTTTGAGCCAGAGAATACAGACAGAAGGTTTTCACATGAGATAAGTGTTTTTGGACTAACATCTGTTTTATAAGAGTTAATGCCTGTATTTCTATGATAATACAGAATATACTATCTTCAGCCGTTCTTGAAGACCTAGCAACATGAGAGTCCCTGTTATCAAGTTGTAGATAACGGAAGCCACGTCCTTCCAAGTGTGCACTCAACCAGCCTTACAGGACCATCATCACTGCAGTCTCTGACATTTTGCATCCAACCATCCTGATTGTGTAGCTTTGAGTCTTTCACACTGTCTCTTGGCCTTAAGCACCTGACAGAGTGACACTCTGCTTTAGGTATTCAGCACCTACGTCTTATCATTAGAAAGACCTTCTCTCATGGAAGTGATTACCAGTGTCCAGCTTAGGGCAGGCCAGCCTTTAGACAGTTATTGACTGTTCTGTTCAAATGTCTGTTGGTTTCATGAGTCCCTAAATCCTTATTTATTCTTCTCCAACTAGCACTGTTTCCAAGTTCCCACTGTATATTACCCAGGTCACACTGAATCCTCCCCACTTCCTAAAATTCACCTTTATCTCACAGACGTTGATATTCTTGTTTCTTAGATGTTCGTATCTCTAAAGTTCACCTTGCTGTTTAGATCTTCTCTGAATATGTTCCCTGTCTTCCCTAGGGCACATGAGAAGATACGATATGTTTTTAAGGCAAATCTCTTTTTTAAAATTTTTATATATTTTTATCTAAGTGTATGTGCATTACTGCTTACGTGTACGTGTATCACGTGTTTTGAAGTGGCAGCAGAGTCCAGAGGAGGGTGTCAGATTGCTGTGGAACTGGAATCATAGGTGTCTGTGGGTGTTGAGAAACTGAACCCATGTCTTCTGCAAAACCAGCAACTAGTCCTAATTCATGAACACTTTCTCTAGCTCCGAACCAAACGTTCATACTCCTTGCTCTGTCTGCTTCCAATAGACGCTTTCCACAAGCGTAGCTTTTATCTGTCACTTACACCCTTCCTCTACTACATTATTCTCAACATCTGGAACACAGCGACTTACTGAAAAAAGAGACAGAATATCTTTCTCCATATAAATATATATGATTTTATTTTCCTAAGAGCTCCTCCATATGTCTTTCACTCACATAAGGCCGAGATCTGCTACCTTTTTGTGGGCCAAGTATATAATATGTATAAGTAAAATGTGTAAAATCCTCTCCTCATTTTAGCATTAAAGTAGGAAATAACTTTCCATTTCAGAAAGGAAAGAAGTGTACATATGTGAAGGTGTCCTCTCTTCCCGACTAAGCAGAGAGATACCCTCTGAGAGGCAAAATCTAGGGTCTTACTAAGTAGCCTGTGACTCTTTAAGACCAGGTTGGTCTCAAACTCACTTGCCTTGGCTGGCCAGTTAAACACTAGGATTAAAGGGCTTTACTAGCATATCCTACAAAAGAATTAACATCATAGTTTTTAGTCAATATTCTCTCTCTCTCTCTTCTCCCTCTCTCTCTCTCTCCTCTCTCTCTTCCCCTCCCCTTTCCTCCCCTCCACAACTAATTGTGTATGTATAGTGGTAACAAAATGAATGAGAGAAAGCATAAATAAAAATCAAAACCAAAAACACTCATTTGGTAGAGAAAGCCCTTATAAATAAATATATTCCTTTAAAATGCCAAATTAAGCAGATATTTTTAGAAAGGCTCAAATCTGCTTTATAGTAAATGTCTGTAGCTAGTGTGATATAAATTATCTTTAAAAAGCTATAATTCCAAACTTGAGAATGCTAAAAGTAATTAGCTCTTTAAGTCGTACAAATGAACATGGGTTACACTGTATTCCAAAACAAGGAGTCAATGAATGGCCATTGGATTTCTGGTTTTTTTTTCCTCCTTTTAACAGCTTTCACTCAAAAACTCTCCCTTCCTGGGGGAGACACAGCTCAAGCAGTAATTTGAAGAGAATTCCACATAACATTGATATTTAAATTTAGACTACTTCAGCGCAACTACGCCTCATTTGCATATGCTAATTTCAAAATGGGCTGTTAACTCTGCTCCTGGCTTCAGAACACGGAAGCTCCCCCGATGTCAGTCCTAGGAGTTAATTGAGAAGTTTAGAGAGCTTGGGCCAAGTCTACAAAACATCCTGTTGCCTAGACACTGATTAGCCTAGCACTTCCACGGGGCAAGACACGGAGAACAGGATCGGCACATGAGAGAGGCATGCACGATGAAACTGGATAATTGAAATTTCCTTTCAACTGCACTCGATACAGCAGAAACTATAATCAGTCCTATCTCTGCATGTTGAGGTTAGTCAATGATCAATACTTCCTTACGGGAGGAAAAAAGGAAAGTCCTACAGCCTATCCAACCAGTTACGTAATCAACGTGGGAGGCTGGCTGTATTCTAATGCTAAATAGCTTAAATTGTTTAGCTTTACTTAGTATTCTGGAACATATTATTTCTTTGTGGGAGAATAATTGTTACATTTTTTAACCCAGCTAAAGAAAACTTCTCCCTTGCTCCTCTAACTAAAATTATAATTGTTCAGGTTTGAATAGATCCCTGAAAGTTTGTTTATACATATTTTATTCTTTAAACGTCTATCATATTATTAAATTTGTTCTTCGACAATTTCAGCTCCATCGTGCATCCTGATTACTGTCATGCCTCTTATATCTTTCCCTTCCTTCTTACAAGCTCCCTCTTCCTTACAAGTCCTTTGCATTTCTGTTTTTTTTTAATTAACAAATAATAGGTTAGATAAAAATTATGAGTTTTTTTTTATTCAGCAAAGTATATTTTAGTGAATTTCTGGTTCTCCATCTCTTCCCACCCTGCTACCCCTGACAGCTCTTCTGTAACTAGCCTCTCCTACCAACATGTCCGTCTTTCATGCCCCTGTTTCTTTTGCCCAATTTTTACAACTTTTTTCATCTCAGTTATAAGTCCAGAGATACTTATGTTCAAGACACCTTCTTTCCTTCACACCGACATAAACATTTGATATGAGTGTGGCCAGTCAATTACTAACATCTCCTCATGTGAAATCCTCATGTCTAGGATTTCCGCCATTTGTAAACGTGGCAAGCTTATAACGTATGCTTGAATGTTTAACTTGTGCGATTAAGGAACCACAAGTAAAAGGTAATTTATATGCATTAAAATCACTTGTTATCATCATGCATTGCTTGATAAGAACAGGAGACAGAAATCGATTAAGCCCGACAGAGACCCCAAAACAGCAATTCTTTGGACATCTCAGGTGGAGGCAAGGGTGCAGAAGGCAGCTCTTGGTCCTGCTTCTCTGTTATCTCCTGGGTAAATGAATAGCTGTGTCTCAGAGCGACTTGTGACTCCTGACAGAAACTGAGAGGTGGCACCAACACACCTGGTTGGGTCCATCAGATGCAGCAGCTCAGCCCTCACATTCTCCAAAAGCTCAGTCTCTACCTAAAGTCCCTAGCCCCTCCTCCAGACCACACCCTCGCTGATGTCCCAATTCCGGGACCCTCCTGTTGCACAGGATCTCTGCCTTTATTTATTTTTTTCCTCTTAAGCTCCCTATAATAAAATTCTTCTTCCTGAAACATGGCCTCTATGACCTGCGAATTTCATTTTTCAAATTAACAACCAGAAAGTTGGGCTGCTTTCCTGACCTAATGTGGCTCCACCCCCCATCCTGAGCTAACTCCTACCAAGAGTTCAGATAGGCTACACAGCTCTCAACGGCACTCCAATATTCCCACGTCATTTTCGCCATACTAGGAAAGACCTGAAAATCTATACCTTTGGTTCCCTGTATGTGTTATTATCTGAAATATCAGTGGGTCTATCAGACTACTAGTGGAATTGGATAGTACAAGATAAATACTGGAACAGAGGAAAAATTAAGAAGAACAAATCTAGAAAGAAAAGAAAGGCAGGAGAAGAGGCTGGACAGAGTTAACCTTTGATATCATTAGCTTAGAATGGCTTAAAGTATGCTTGGCCATAAAACTAAAAAGCCAAGTGACACAACCCTACCCACGTGTACAGAGGAGATTCTGACTAACTTTGATGATAGTATTCCTCTGACACAACTTGGAGATCTTTTGAAGACTTCCTAAATAATAAATAAGAAAAAAAGTCTGTAGATATAAATGTCTAAATCAAAGTTTGCCTAGCATGCACAAGGCCCTGGGCTCTCCCCTAGCACAGCAAAGAAAAAGTCTGTAAGAAGTTACTTGAGCTAAAATGAGGCAGTAAATAAAGCAATTGGCAACAGGCCCTGAAAAAGGCCTGAGAAATGTTTTATAAAAACAGTACCTGGTAGCTGAGTAAGTCAGCTAAGTGAAACGTGAATCTGTAATTGTCATTAAGCCACCAATTACATTTTTATCCAGTGAACTCTTTAGCAAAACACATGTCCTTGGGGCTCAAGAGATGTCACAGCAGTTAAGAGAGCATCCTATTCTTGCAGAGGACCATCTGCAATAGGGTAGCCCCTGACCACCTGTAACTCCAACTTCAGGGGAATAGACTCCCTCTCCTGACCTTCGAGGGTGCTTACACTCATAGGTATTTACACAGGCACATATACAGAAATTAAAATAAAAATTAAATATTAAAAGTGTATAACATATCTATAATTAATGCATTTTTTCCTACATATACAATCTACCTAATGAAGAGTATACAAGCCAGTGCTTCAAAACTTCCAGGCAAGCTTTCAACCACTAACTATACTTTGAGTTCCCTCAAGATATACTTTAAATACTTAAATAACATGTTACCAACTGTAAGAATTGGCATAGTTAAACTAACTCGATTTATCAAATAAAATGTTGTATTTGGAAGAAAGAAAACCTCCACATGTCAGGATATTATATGTTAATGCTGTACAGATGTCCCTTCCAAGAATAATGATGAAGTTATAACTCATTAGAGAAGTTGATAAGTTGAAAATACAGTTGATGATGCTAACTTTTCAAACACCAGAAACACAATACTATGCAATAGTAACAGAGTTTCCAGTGAGATGTAATGGTTGATTGGAAACTGCAGGTTACATGCACTCCAACATTGGAAGAGAATGTAGGAACTTTTACTTCTAGACTAAAGAAAACATCAAAATTTATCACCTGCAGCAGTTTCTAGTGAATGCATATTACTGTGAATGGGGATAAAGTGTTAAAATTTAAATTGAACTTGTATACATGTATAAATATATGCTGTACAGAATACACATAATATGGAGATCCATTTAAAATTTCATCCTTTCAGAATATTAGTAGCTTTTTCGCTCTGTAATTACTAGCATTTTTTTTTAAATTAATACATGACCTATGATTTGGTTTATTCTCCAGTACTTACTCTTTGTGAAGTCATGTAGTAACCCAGGCATGACTGTATTTGTTTGAGGTGAATGTATGCAATTTGTAATCGGTGCATATTACGTTATAATTAGGGATTAAACAGTGCAAGTAAGAAAGGTTCCTAACAAAATCTTCCCATCCGCCTCCTTACTTAATGCTATGGATGCTGTCGCAGCTTATAGTTAGACCAGCATGGCTCTGTGTGAATATAATGTAGTGTTCCCTAGCATCTGAGATGTTCAGAAATAAATATTTACAACTCAGGGTAAAATGAAAAATCTGAATTTTCAGATATGTTTTCACTGATCACATAACTGATACAAAACTATATAGATATCAAAATGCATTTGATGATATCAGATATGTATATGTATCCATTATCAGGTATCATCAAATACACACACACAGACACACACATACACACACACACACACACACACACACACACACACATACACACACACACACACACACACACACACACACACACATACTCACATACCACAAGGCCACACTAACAGTAGAGAATGAGAAAGCACAGACTTACAATGTAAATGCTGAGAAGAAAGAATCACATGGATTTATAGATCAATTATTTAACAGGGTAACAACTTAGTTGGCCAGCTCCCTAGATTAATGACCCATAAATTAATAACCATATCATGGTTTTTAAAGCCCAGTCCTAACCAATGTCTTAAAAGCAATTAGCCTCACAGAGAAGAACATTTCTGAACTCACATGTACATTGTTCCTGTATCAGCCTTTAACTAGCAATAGCACAAAATACTTAGAAAAGTTTCTGTATTGAACCACAAAATGGTTCAACAAAGATCAAATGACATCAAAGTATTCCAAATAATCATAATTTGGTATTGCATGTCTAAGTGCAAGATAGATGGATAGACTCCGATGCAGACCTGGGATGCCATGAAATAAACCCACAGGCTTATTTTTTATTTCTATTTTTATTAGAAAATTCTCTTTTCTAAACAGTAAATGACTTTAATCTGTTATGCTGGCTTTTTTTATTAACACCACTGTCTATTTTTCAACATCCTTGAGGTGGCCTTATCTGTAGAGGAAACACAAAAATCTAGTAGCAAGGCTCTACTTGTCTTCTAAGTATCCAACTTATTACAGACATGTAGATTTTATGTATAATTTTGGTGTGTAAATATTTATAATAGATTTCCTTTTAACAAATATACTAGACATTGTATGAAACTCAAGGTAGAACACACTTTTCAACAGACTTTAGTTCTGAGGTTAAGATTATCAATAAATTGCACAGAAAATAAAATTTTAATCAACTTATCAGCTGATTATATTGTCTATAAATTACTAGATTTGTGAATTTTACAGTTCTAATCAGAAACATTTTTTTTAAAATGTTATAGGTATACAAAATGAGTTATAGGCATAATTCAAAGTTTTTTGGGGCTAACAATCATTTAGCTAGGAGAAACTGTTTCCAATATGATGCTAATATTTTACAACAGTAGGAGTAGAATTGGGAAGAGAAATTATATGTATATATGTGTATGTATATACATATAATATACATAAACAGTAAAATGACTTTATTATGCTGGCTTTTTTTTTTACTGTTTAAAATATACATACATATATATATGTATATACTTCTTGAGGAAGAATCTTATTTTGTAGCATATTCTAGCCTAGTATCTGTTATGTAGTTAAGGTTGAAGCTAAACTTCTAACAATTCTCCTGCCTCAGCCTCCTGAGTACAGAGATTATAAGTATGCATCACTGGGTTCAACTCAAGAGTAAACATTTTAAATAACATGAAAATAGCATCTAGTCTTCCACTGAGACTTGGATGTGACGACAGAATAATCAAAGATTGATGAATCCTTTTGTTTAAAGAAAAAGCCTCTACTCCAAGGTGGCAATTAAACTGAGGATTGCAGAAGCACTTCCTATATCAATGAGAATGAACAGTCTAAACAGAAAGAATAACTAACACGATGCTCCCAAGTGAGAGCGTTGCTAAAAACTGCCACTTCACTGTGACTGAAATGTACTGGGTGAGAACAGAGCAGCCACAACTGGCTGTCCAATATAGGGGGAAGAGGGATGCATGCAGAAGCATATGTTAAGTTTACTGTACATTTATTGACATAGATTGTCCTCAGGCCACCAATTTAAATAGTAATGTAATATACGATACTTCTATAAATTTGGCACAGTTCATTGGTCTTCTTCAGAGGTGTTCACTGAATTCTTTGGAACGCTTTTTTGTCTGCAGTCAAACTATACTGTTGGTTTTGATAAAGAGAAGAGCTCTGGAACACATATTGGTTGATAGTTCCATTTAAGAGGCAAGATGAAAGTTACTATATTTTGTTACAATGCAACATATTCCCTTATTTCACTGTAAGATTGTACATGCTTTTCTTTCATTGTAAGATTATGCAGTATCGATAATACTTGGTTTTTACCAACTGGAATACAACATTTAGTTCTTGTACACTTTCTTAATTTAGATGTAAAGTGATAAATGAAGCTTCATATATAATAAAAAAAATATATGGTCAAGAAATAGATAGGCTTGCCAGGAAGTGGAAATACACACCTTGAATCCCAGCACTCAGGAAACAGAACTGGCAGATCTCAGTAGGTCAAGACCAGCCTGGTTTACAGAGCTAGTTTCAGGAAGCCAGGACTCCACAAAGAAACTTGTCTCAGAACATCAAATATAAATTAGTAAGTAAATAAATAAATAAATAAATTGGCTATGGAAGAGATTGACTTGCAGGTAGACTAACTTGGTGACTGGGTTATTTGTGGATTGAGACAGACATCCTACTTAGAGTACGGGGTCCTATATACCATATTCCCAGCAACATAGAAATCTCTGTCCATTCTGTTTTTTAAGTAAAAGGTGAGTAAGAGGAGAAGAAATGAAACTGAGATTACAAAATACGAGTCCATAATGAAACTGTCAGATAATGGAATATGATCCAGTTAGACTTATTAAGCTATGTCACTGTTTGAAAATACAGACAGAGCTCATATAACCCCACAGAATGTTTCTCAGAGAAGGCTTTAGTCATGGAATTTGGATCAGTGTTAAAACCTTAAGTTTATGAAGACTCTCCATTGATTCCATTTTTTACTACAAGAGGGGTATAAGTCTTCTGGGGATACAGAATGGAACATTATGTTTTAAAGTAATATATTTAGGTTTCCAGTTATCAAGAGACAGACTTGATATGATTAATCTTATTGACTGTACTTAGAATTCCCTCTAAGACAAGTAAGGCACACTTATATGTATGTTTTTGTGGCTGTTTGTAGAGAGGGTTAACTGAAGGGAAATATGTCTCTGAATACTGGAGACACAATCTCATGGTCTGTTGGAATAGACAGAATAAAGGGGAAGAAAAGAGAAGTTCAAGGGAGAATAAGCATTTCTCTACCTATGTTTCTGCTCTGCTCTAACTTAAGCATCCACTATACCTTCCCCCACAATGGACAGAAGAACCATGGGTAACTGGAGCCTGAACTCCCTTTCTTTTCTTCAGCTTTTCTTTCAAGGATTATGGTCAGATCAAAAACAGAATTAAGAGATAAACCATCTGTATTTTTATGCATAGAAAAATAATGTGTTCTATCACTTTAAAAGCCAGGGTACATTTACGAAAATTATGATTGGTGAATACATATTACATATCTTTGGATCTCTCTGAGCTACCACAGTGGGTCCGTGGGTTTGTGTTCTGTTGTGCTCTAATAGAAAACTTCAACTTCTAGACACTTAGATGTTCATGCTCCACAACGGTGAATATTGCTTGTTTTAACTTGTCTTCACATCAAAGAATCCTTGCTGTGAGCATTTTGTCTAGGCTCAGCCCCACAGTTACCTGATTCACTGTAAAAGGGGTTGCTTTCCCCCTCCTCTCTCTTACTTTCTTGTCTTCTTGCTCCAACCTCAGTCCTCTTGCCCCTTCCCCCTCTCTCCACATCTCCCCCCTTTCTCCACATGCTCATGATTGGCCTCTACTCCTCTTTCTCATATCTCTCTTCCCCTCCCCTGCCCCTCTCTGTCATTCTCTGTCTCTACTACCCCCTCGCTTTTCCTGAATAAACTCTATTCTATACTATACTGTAAAGTGGCTGGTCCCTTAGGGAGAAGGGATGCCTCAGCATGGGCCAGTGGAGGCACCCCCTCCACCCACACCTGACTGTACCTCCACCAAACATATTTTCTCTTTCCTTATCTTTTTTTTTTTTTTTTTTTTTTTTTTTTTGGTTTTTTGAAGACAGGGTTTCTCTGTACAGCCCTGGCTGTCCTGGAACTCACTTGGTAGACCAGGCTGGCCTCGAACTCAGAAATCCGCCTGCCTCTGCCTCCCAAGTGCTGGGATTAAAGGCGTGTGCCACCACCGCCCGGCTTCTTATCTTTTTATAAAACACAACATTTGTGACTGTTGGACACAATCAGATTCTTTAAGGTGACCTATCTACTTCAAGGTCCTGTCCTTTTATTCACATGATAGCTCCTTCTTGTCTTCCAGAGATTCAAATATTGATGTCATTGTGGGATAGCAGCACTATTTTGCTAACTATGGAGGAAAGAAAAAACAGTAACAAGAATAACGAATAAATAAACAAATAAAACACACAACAAATTTAATAGCATGGCATTAGATGAGGAATCAAAATAAACTCAGTTCTGTGAATGTACAGCCAAAATTAGAAATCTGGGCAAAGGAATGAGGATACTCTGAGTGTTAAAGAGTTAAAATATGCCAAGAAGCAAATAGGTAGAGACAGAGGAAACACATACTTGCACTTGGAAAAACAGAAATGCATGGAGATCTAATAAAAACGATGTCCATGCAGTGATTAAAATGACTGAATGGGGGCTCCGAGAAGAGAGAAAAAAGATGACGTGCCATGTCACTTCAAGAATGTGCAGTTCTGCTGTGCAAAGATCTTTCCTTGAAATGAAATGGCACAGACAAGAGATTCACATTAAAGTCAACTGTTCCCTCCCTAATGGAGGACCATGCAAAGACAACTGCTGTAAAAACTTCAGAGTCTGATGATTTCAGAATCATACTTGAAAAAAAAAAAAAAAGACAGATAAAAGCTACTTACTCATCACCATCACAACTATGTTAAAAAATACATGAATAGATAAAAATATCAAAATAACAAGAAAGTCTCTACATTGGGTGTTTTTGGCAGGTGGATGTGTGATTTTTGTTTTTTGTAAGTTTTCTTTAGTTCTCATTTATTTTAGAGATGAATTATTACTTAGATTTTTTTTAGTAATGGTTTACATAAGGGATATTCTCTACATTGTTTCTTTCAACAACTAAAATCAGAGTATAAATATTTGACTTACAATATCCATTTGCTCATAATATACTACCAATTATGAATGGATTGGAGCTGGAGCACAGTCCAATAGCTACAAAGCTATGTGTTAAAACCTGTGGCCAATATTCCTTCTGGAGGGATGATATGATCACAGATGTTCCCCTTAACTCACCCATTTTATGAGAGTACCCAGACTTACATTATATTCTTGGTTTTATAGATTTATCATCCTACACGGAAAAGTATGCAATTAATTCATGTCAAAGAGTATAGGGTGCAATTAATGACTTGGTCAGTGATTGAATTCCCTACAACAGCACATATATGCGGCTGCTTAAAGGTATAGAGAGACTGGCTATAACACAATATAGGATAGTTTCAAAGCCACAGCAGGCTTGGGAATTAGCAGTATATACTTGTCTATGAAGTTTAGGCCGTTTGCTGGACTTCCTGCCGGGCTGTCTGTTCTTCTTTAGAGATTATTTGCTCTAACAAAGCAGAAGCCATCCTTCATGCCAAAGGGAACTTTGGATAAATGAGGAGTTCACCTTTAGCAGACAATTGTCTCTGGAAAGGCAACAAGGATCTGCTCTCTGAGTAAACCAGGGACACACGGGGCTCCCTTTCTTCTTCTCCCTCCTTGGGAGCAGTTTGGGAGATGAGCTAGGAGATAGGAAGACATCATCTTTAAGGAGGAATGTCAGTACTTCATCTCCAATCTTTTCTCTCTTTCCTTGACAAACAAGCCTTCAGGATATGGGCAAGAGGATACAGAAAGGACCATTACAGAGTCTAGGGAGAAGACTCAACTACATGTGACTTGCCGAGCTGTCAGTAAAACTGGAAAAAACACACACACCAGAAAACAGCATCTGCTCCCCTCACTAAGAGCCAGCTGTTTTCTGTTATTCTCACCTGCCGGCCATGTTCTCTCAGGATGAACTCTCACTGGGGGTGAAGCAAATAAAGACAGCCAAGAAAGCAGAGTAAAGCTGTTTCAGGAACTTTCTTTCTTTCTTTTTTTCTTTTCTCTGTGGAAGCCATGAACTCCTTCTTACCGGACTTGCCCTGCATCTTTCAGTTTTTTCTGTAATTCTCCTTACTGCTAGCAGAATCTCCTTCTTACTCTATCCAGTAACAACCACACCCTCAGGGCTTCTGCTCTTCAGGTCATTACAACCCAAGCTGTTTGCCCTGTTTAGGGATTACTTTCCTGCAGTGCTTTTCTGATAGGGTTAATATGTACTTTAACTTACTGCTTTCTGTACTTACCAAATACACCCTTCCTGTTCCTAAAATGTTACAGTAAACACTAAATCCTCAATGTGTCCAGATTTCAACTCTTAAAAAATGCTCATCAACCTGGATATTGAATTATGTTAACATATTTACACAATAAATGCAAGTTCAAATGGATTATGGAATTATGGCTCAAGTCTTTAATTCTTCCATTTCTTTATTTGTTAAAAAGGCCTATAATTATCACATTATTGATAATTTGTATTTTCTTCTATTTCCTCAATAATAATATCTTTGAAATAAGTCTTCAAGTGAAACCTTATTTGTAATAATAAGAAAATAATAAGAAAATTATCAACATCACCAGCCCCTGACTGGCCAGTTCCTACAAGGCTTCTTCCTGTATTCATGTCTTAACCTTTTGTTTTGTGACCCAATAAAAATTAACCAACTTTAACCAGGGATGACCATGAACATAAGTTTTGAAGTTACCCAGTGGGGCTCTGTAACCTCGCCATGGATACATAATCAAAGACATGCCTCCTCCAAATTTCTACTTCCTGCCACTAAATTGAGGAAAAGGGAAACCAATTTAAAAGTTATCATGCAAGTGAAACAGAAATATAGGGCAGTTTCTTAGGAATTTTATATACTGTCAGGTCTACTCCATTACACAAATGGGAACTCAGAGACACATGGGCTAGAGGCACTTTCTTGGCCTGCATGGAAGTGTATCAGAGCAAGAGGCAAGTTCACCTCTTCCATTCTAGAAATCCCATTTGTCTTGCTACAATGGCTTCTGATATTGCCAAGTGTTCACGTGTAAAATCTTCACCATACATACATTTCATTGACAGGGTGTTCTAGGGGGTACAAGGTTTAATTCTAGATTTCGATTGGTCAGAAATCTTATTATCAATAACGGATTGTATTTCTTTCCCTGCCAATGGCACTTGCGCTTTTGTGCTGTGATAGATAGCTTCTCCCTAATTAAGTCTACGTTCTGAACAGAGGGATGATGTGTCATACCTTGTCCGAAAAAGCAAATCCCTTTCTCTTAAGAGTCATATGTCCTCAGGCCTAAAGGAACTGAGGCAAGAAGTTGAAAATAATCCAGTCCTCCTTTTCTGACTGAGCTTTCATTTCATACTTGACTACAGTTTTCTAATCCCCACTTTCAGTTGGGTTGCAGTATATGCCAAGTCCACAGCAGGTTGAAAATCCCCGTTGATCCATTGAGATGTGGTACAGTGCATGACAAAGTTTGGCAAGCATGTGTGTTGAGACCTTTAAAAACACATCAAAATCAAGCAGAAACAGTGTTATTACTGCCCGGTCCTACTACTCTGTACTTGAGGGCACTAAATGACCTTGCTGCTCCCAGGAGGGCCCCTCCCTCTGGCAGGCGTCATCTAAATGGGATCTGTGTTAGACCTCCATGCGCAGCTTAGAACAGACCACACCAGACCAAACGGTTCCAAGGGAGCGGGGTATTCAGGAGACAGGGCAAAGGTTGGGGGAGAGAAATAGAAGAAGATGGAATAAGAGAGGAAGAAGAGGGAAGTAGAGGCCGGCCATGACCACATGGAGAGAGAGGGAAGGGAAGGGAGAGGGGCGAAGGGACTGAGATGCTAAAGAGATCAAGAGATTAAGAGATTGAGAGAGAGAGGGGGCAAGCAGCCCGTTTTATCGTGGGCCAGGCCTACCTGGCTGTTGCCAGGTAACTGTGGGGCGGAGCGTACCTGGCTATTGCCTGGTAACTGTGGAGGTGGAGTTTAGACAGAATACTAACAGTGTGAGCCAACAGCTGGATTTAAACTGAAGCATTAACTAAGCATCACATCAGCTGAATCCTTTCAACACACACACACACACACACACACACACACACACACACACGCACGCACGCACGCACGCACGCACGCACGCACACAGCATGCGCAGAAACAAGACTTACAAATGAGTGCCTGAAGACTCAGCTCTCACAGTGACCCCTGGGGTCAATGATGTCAGAGAAACTATTTCTGAAAAGAGCTCCTGAGTGGGAGTGAACGACCAGGGCCCACAATAATGAGTAGCTCTTGAAGGTCACAGCTGTTGAGCAGCTAATTGTAACTTGAAAAGCTGAGTCCCGAGTTATTAATGATCTTGCTGATAAAGTTTTTTCTCTCTCCCAGCTAGCCAGGCAAGCTTTTATTCCAACTTAGAAGATAAGGAAAAAGTGTTCTTGCTACAAATGTGAGACTTCTGTTGTCTGAGTGCAGTCCTGCAGAGCTGGCTGGCTGTCCCTTCCTCATGCTGACAATATAAACTGCTGACCCCCCACTTAAATTGATGTAGGCTTTCTGATTCCAAGATCACTGCCTAAGAGAAGAGATCACTGACCCCACTAAACATTAGTTTTGGCTTCTTGACTGATACCTGTTATAAAACCAACCACATGAAATCAAATGCATAATTTGCTCTAAGCCAAAAAGAACCTTTGCATACTTTTATATGATTATGGTATAACACACAGAGACTCTATTATATATTCTAAAATTGAATTGTGGGAGATGAAAATAATATTTCCACAGGCTAACAAAGGTGTATTGGAAGATAAAAAGAATGCTTCCTGCCTTTTAAGAGAAATTCCTGGTGCAAAACAGTACAAACATGAAGAAACACAAGGCCATTATTATTTGAAAATTAGGAGCACACAGTACAAGGAAATTATAGCACTCCACCCCTCCCCACCCCCTCTACCCCAGTGGTGAGGTCAATCAGTTTGCTTTACCCTTTTGTATTTTCTCTTTTGATTTGCAGTTTCTTCCCAAATCAGAGTGAAATCTTTTAAGTTTTCAATCATGTATCTAGATATAGCCATTTATTTACACAGAGACTTAGTTCACAATGAATACTTGCTGGCTGACTGAAATCAAGCACTTTAATTACAGTGTCATTTCGACTGTTCTCAGGGCTCACTCAGCAAGCCACTAAGGTACTTGAATGAACCCCTGAGGCTGCCACAGTATGATGCAAGGCCCTTGCCTTCCCTCCCACTTTGTAAACCCAGGGGATTACTGAGTAGCTCCCCAAAGCCCAGAAGCAAACAATTGAAGTTGGAACTGTAGCCTTTTACTCCAGGGCAAATCAGACCATGAGTACAGCAGTAGATTGCCACTGGTAGCAGAGCATCTAATTATTTTATGGGTATTCGGGCTTGGGGAAAACTATACATGCAGACAAACACTTGTTTTCTTTTCATGGGCGATATACCAATATAATTATGCCAATATTTTAAATGCTTCTTTATGCTTTCAGAGGTGGTGACCTCTAAAGCATATTTATTTACTTTATACTAATAAATACATAATTATAGCTTAATTTCATAAATTTTATATATATATATATATTATATATATATATATAATTTCTGAATATATATATATCCCTGTTTCAATTCAAATTTTATAGCAATATAAGCAAAAAAGTTACATGTATACGTATCCATGAGCATTCTAAGGTCTTTAGTGAATTTAAGGGTCTTGTAATGTCATTAGCATTTTTTATTAATTTATAAATGCTGCCATAATAGAGAAATAAATTTCCATCACTCTGTTAAATAAGAATCACTCTATTAATATAATAATGTTTTCATCAAACCTCAGTAATTTCGATGTCAACATTTACTGATGCTTTCAAAATAACATGTCCCCCACATAACTGGCAGTACTGTATTTTCAATAGATTTTACCTAAGCAGGGTTGGGGGAAGCCTCAGTAATGATGTAATGCATTACTTTTAATCCCTTAGACCTGAATAACAACAAATCAGGGATTTCTAGAAGGCAGAATCTGTCTTTGCTCAGTCTGTGATCACCAAACAAAGGCTGAGCTAGGGAACTTTAGAAATAAGAGTTGAAATGAAATTATATATATATACAAATTTATAAATATAATTTAAGTACCCATGGAGTGTAATTTGCTTTAAGAGTAAATTCCATGTGTAAATGTTAGTTTGCTCTCTCATCGATGTCTATCTCTTCCTCCTATGTGTGTATATATGTGGTGTGGGGGGGCATTGTGTATACATATGTGTGTGTTTTGGTGGCTAACCACAGGGTTTCCTGCATTCTCACAAGTGTTTTATTACTCAGCTGTATCCCAGCCCTATGGTAAATTATTTCCTTATGAACCTAGAAAGAGCCCCAGGGAACAACTGACCTGCAAGACAGCAATGGACATGCATATGATGACATTTTTACTGCCTTTCTCCACCTACACTCTTACTCTTGGGACAATTCATGACCACGTGAAATTTCTTTCTTCGCAGGTCATATCTCAACCACAGTCTGAAAATCTCATTTAACTTACTTAACTTCTGTTGTTTTCAAAACATCTACAGCATCTTCATCTCCAGGAAAGATGCCACACTGAAAACTAAAGTCATAGATTTCTACATAAATAAACACCCTTGCCATCTGTTTCCTTTGATGTACAGATAACGGAAATGTGAATTGATGAATTGAAAGTCGTAAGATGTCTCATGAATTCAGTCTTTTATTTGATATACTCCATTAAAATTAACAAACATGAGTTCAGCTGCAAACTTTTTTGTACACTTCAATGCAGTTAGTGAATATATTTACATAAAACTTGCACTGAGGACATTTTCGTTTTTTAAGAAACAAACAAGCAAAAATCACTGTTAAGTGTAGGAATGTTATGACTGAACTCAAATTGATAATAGCTTTTTTTTTTCTTAATGATATGTGATTGGGTGAAGACTACCTATAGTCTCTCCTACCCGTTTTTGTTATAGATATGATATTCTACAATTTACCTCATGTCACAGTTTTGTAGGTAGCAAACAAGAGCTTGTATGTAAAGTCACTATAATCACTAGAGAAGCCAGTACACATGGTTAGCCTATGATACGTGCAGTATATCACTATTGCTGTATTTATATATATATACATATATATATATATGTATATATAATATATATAAATTATATATATATATTATTATATATATAATATATAACTATATATTGTAACTGAGAACATTCACTGTGCAACCAAAGAAAATATATAAAATCAGTAGATCAATTGTATGTATTAAATTATTTACTGTATAGCCATGTAGCTTGAGAGACATATGTCGAATTAATAAGATATATTGAGAATAAAGAAAAATGGCTGAAAGTTTTTAGGTAGGACACTTTTTCATTAGTGTACAGATCCCTAACTTTGATCTCTGTAAAAAAGGGAAAAAAGTAGGGGGTGGGGGGGAAAATAGGAAGTAACCCATAGACAGGATACATAATTAATGGAACAGAGGTCTGTGAGACAATGTACAGAATAGAAAAATATACTTGGCCAGCTACATATCTGACAGAGAGTAAATATCTAGAATACATATCAAACCAAGAAACAAAAAAGCAAACAATCCACTTAATGAATGGACTAACGAAATAAACAGTCAATTCAAAAAAGACGAATTGCAAAAGCACAAAAAATTCATCAAACATACATTTTACTTCACCATCAGAGGGATTCAAATCAAAATGACACTGAAATTCCATCTTCAGTTACAAAGTCAGTCATTAAGAAGACAAACAACAAACAACATCTGACTCAAATAGGACTAAAGGGAAGCCTACCTATGTATTGCTCATGCTCATCCAAAATAGTACAGGCTCTGTGAAAACCACTATGGAAGCCTCTGAAAAAAATTAGAAATAGATCTAGATTATCTGTCCAAACTCCCACTGAAT
Source organism: Mastomys natalensis (assembly GCA_021653895.1). Classification (NCBI taxonomy): domain Eukaryota; kingdom Metazoa; phylum Chordata; class Mammalia; order Rodentia; family Muridae; genus Mastomys; species Mastomys natalensis. The sequence continues at coordinate 103,225 of JAJTUV010001817.1, read as the reverse complement.
GTCTACGCGAAGCAGTCGATGTCAACACATCACAGAGATACCTACAAATCTAAGTTTACTGCAAAACTTCTCACAATAGCCAAGTTATAGAGCCAAAGTAGGAGCTCCTCAGAGAGGCCTGGATAAGGACAAGGTGACAGAGAGATGCAACGCACTTGTTTTGAAGCCATCAAGAAGAATCACGTGATGGAAAATGGATGTATCACAATCTTGTCAGAGGGACACATTTTGTAACAGAAAACACAAGATTAACTCCAACTCTTTTAAGATTTTAATTTAGCAAAAATATTCTTTTAAGAGTGCAAAGAGTAAACAAAGCAAAAGTAAACAGACAAAAGATGTAATTTTTCACCTGGGGGATTCCTTGAAGTTACAATAGAGGTTTCTGTGGTATTTATGCCTTATCTATGGTTCTATCGATCAAACGTATCTAACCACTTACAAAATAAATAGGTAATTGTTAGTGGATAGCACCTAAGAGAGTGAGATCCAGGGTTTTGTTGTTTTGTTTGTTTGTTTGTTTTTGACTATGCCCTGGTAGGTGGTCCTACATAGAAGGGTATATGTAAATTTTAAAAATATTCATAAAAATATTTTCACAAGTAAAACCAAAAGTTTAAATGAACATAGTGATTTGCACTAGGAATCATTGCCCTAGGGAAGCAGAACTAATAAGATCACAAGTTCAAGGCCAGCTTGAGCTACAAACTGAAGAGAAAAAAATCCAACACTGTCACCAGAATCAATGTTTTTCATTGCTGTTGTTTATAACTATCTGGGAGTTCTAGAGAATAAAAAGGTTAGTATATGTATTATTAAATATAGAAATTATACTAGATACAATTATTGTTATAAGAAAACAGAAATATTTCTTATTCATATTTTAGGTTCATGTTTACATGCTACGTGAACATTTTACAACTGTGCTATACCCTAAGCCCCCAGACTCATTATGATAAGTTATTGTATTAAGTAGTTTTGTCATGGTAAAATTCTTATAGTTTAAAATTATTTTTCATTGTTGAGTTAAGTTTTCGCTATCCTGGGTTTTTTGTGATTCCAAATGAATTTTAAGATTGCTCTTTCTATCTCTGTAAAGAATTGAGTGGGAATTTTGATAGGGATTGCATTAAATCTGTAGATTGCTTTCGGCAAGATAGCCATTTTTACTATATTAATCCTTCCAATCCATGAGCATGGGAGATCTTTCCACTCTCTGAGATCTCCTTCGATTTCTTTCTTCAGGTGTTGAAGTTCTTGTCATACAGGTCTTTCACTTGTTTGGTTAGATTCACACCAAGATATTTTATACTATTTGTGACTATTGTGAATGGTGTCGTTTCCGAACCTCTGGGGGAATCTCCATCCCCGATTTCAAGCTGTACTACAAAGCAATAGTGATAAAAACGGCATGGTATTGGAACAGAGACAGTCAGGAGGATCAATGGAATAGAATAGAAGACCCAGAAATGAACCCCCATACCTGTGGTCACTTGATCTTCGACAAAGGAGCTCAAACTATCCAGTGGAAAAAAGACAGCATTTTCAACAAATGGTGCTGGTCCAACTGGAGGTCAACTTGTAGAAGAATGCAAATTGATCCATACTTATCTCCTTGTACAAAGCTCAATTCCAAGTGGATCAAGGACCTCCACATAAAACCAGCTACACTGAAACTAATAGAAGAGAAAATAGGGAAAAGCCTTGATCATATGGGCACAGGGGAAAAGTTCCTGAACAGAACACCAATGGCGTATGCTCTAAGATCAAGAATTGACAAATGGGATCTCATAAAACGGGCAAAGCTTCTGTAAAGCAAAGGATACGGTCAACAGGACAAAGCGGGAACCAACAGACTGGGAAAAGATCTTCACCAACCTTACATCTGATAGAGGGCTAATATCCAAGGTATACAAAGAACTGAAGAAACTAGATTCCAGACCATCAAATAACCCTATTAAAAAATGGGGTAGAGAGTTTGAACAAAGAACTCTCAACTGAGGAAACTCGAATGATTGAGAAACATCTAAAGAACTGTTCAGCATCCCTAGTCATCAGGGAAATGCAAATGAAAACAACACTGAGATTCCACCTCACACCAGTCAGATTGGCCAAGATCCAAAACACAAGTGACAGCAGATGTTGGCGAGGACGTGGAGAAAGAGGAACACTCCTCCATTGTTGGTGGGATTGCAAGCTGGTACAACCACTATGGAAAGCAGTCTGGCGATACCTCAGAAAATTGAACATAGTGTTACCTGAGGACCCAGCTATACCCCTCCTGGGTATATACCCAGAAGATATTTCAACATGCAACAGGGCCACATGTTCCACTATGTTCATAGCAGCCTTATTTATAATAGCCAGAAGCTGGAAAGAACCCAGATGTCATTCAACAGAAGAATGGATACAGAAAATGTGGTACATTTACACAATGGAGTACTACTCAGCTATTAAAAATAATGAGCTCATGAAATTCTTAGGCAAATGGATGGAGCTAGAAAATATCATCCTGAGTGAGATGACCCAATCACAAAAGAACACACAATGGTATGCACTCACTGATAAGCGGATATTAGCCCCAAAACACACAATACCTAAGATGCAATGCATAAACCTCAAGAAATTCAAGAAGAAGGAGGAAGACCAAAGTGAGGGTGCTTTTGTCCTTTTTAGAATGAGTATCAAAAGATTCAACCAGAGCTCCCAGAATCTAAACCTCCAGCCTGAGAACAGACAGGGGCAAGCTGTCCTCTGAGAGGCTCTAACCAGCAGCTGACTCAGACAGATACAGACATCCAGAGCCAAAAGTGGATGGAGCTTGAGGACTCTTAAGAAGAATAGGCGGAAGGATTGTGGCCCTAAGGAGATAGGAACTGCACAGGAAGATCAACAGAGTAAACCAACCTGAAACCTTGGAGCTCTCAGAGACTGAATCTCCAACCGGGAGCATACCTGTCTACACAGATCTACTCCATGGGCTGGACCTAGGCCTCCCGCACATATGTTATAAATGTGCAGCTTGGTTTTCATGTAGGTCTCAAACATCTGGAGTGGGGGCTATCCCAAAACATGCAGCCTGTATATGGAGTATGGTCTTCTAAAAAAAAAAAAAAAAAAACAGTTGCTCAGTTATTCATGGAATATTATTTTTTTATATCTCTTGTATTCAGTTGCAACTACATTGAGAATTTTGTATGTATACTCATGAGGGATACTGGACTATAACTTATATATTTTTGTTGGGTTTACACTTGATTTCACTATTTCAATATTATTTGCTTTGTGAAGGAGCTTATTGTGGTTCTGAACTTTTTTAAATATAACACAAAAAGCATTGCTTGTTTGAAGGCTCTATAGAATTCTTGTATAAGTATATCTGACCCTTGGTATTTTGCTTGTTTGTTTCTTTTCATTTTATTCTGTTTGAATGCTTTTTAAATTTTTTTGATTTGCTGAAAATAAAAATTTAAAAAAAAAAACAAAAACAAAACAAAAAAATAAAATAAAATTATTTTTCTTCAAGCAAGCACGTGTGTGTGTGTGTGTGTGTGTGGTGTGTGTGTGTGGTATGTGGTATGTTTGTGTTTGTATGTTTGTATGTATGGTATATGTGTGTGTGTCTATGAGTGTGTGAGCATGTGATATGTTTGTGTGTGGTATTTGTGTGTGTTGTGTGTGTGGTGTTCATGTGTGTGGTGTTTGTGTGTGTGTGTGTGAGTGTGTGGTATGTTTGTGTTTGTATGTTTGTATGTAGTGTGTGTGTGTGTGTGTGTGTGTGTGTTTGGCTTTCGATGTTGCTACACACTACATATAATATTTTTAGTCATGGGTTCACACCTTATGGAACTGTATAGTCTATTGTTTAAATTGCTAATTTCTCTATCTTATTAGAATAATCCCAGTGTCTCTTCTTATACTTTAAAATATTAAAACACTGTCAGAATGACAATTTTAATAGTTCATTGAATGGTATTCACATATCTTCATTTGAGCTCTGCCCTTAAAACTTGCTCATTGGTCAGGGATCAAACCGAGAGGAGGTAGGACGTTGCAAAAGGAAGCGAATCACCAGCTGTTCGAACTTCTCCATGTTTGTCATTGACACTTGCAGACCTAACCCTCCATTGTTGGCTCTTCCTTGCATAGTGTGTTTGAGAAAGGTCCCGGAGGCGGTAATATATCAGCGAGAGTCAGAAGCATTCCTGCTTCCTCATCCATCCAGTTCGGGCGTCATCATCGTCTAGTCCATATGTATGACCTCCCTTTGGATCAGAATCAGCAGAGGTTGCCAGAGGAGCCAACCTCTGGCAAATCTGAAATTTCTCTTTAATTAACCAATGGTTTCCAGCAGTGTTGCCTTCAGTGTTTTTCCCCTTACATAACGTGTCCACAGGATCTGTTCACGCCTGTGCTGTGCGCTGGCAATCCAGCTTCAATGACTTCATGGATTCTGCCAGACTTTCCCAACTTTTATTATAAGAGGATTAAGTTACCTACTGATATCCAGATGTGCATGTTCTGTATCTGCTTCATATTTGCACCCATCTCAATACTTCTAAGATCAAGCTCCTCACTCAGTTCTGAAAAGCCAATGTGCCTCATGAGGTCCTACTTTTGGGAATGGTACCACCCAGCCACCTAGGCACCTTTGATTTTCTCTCGCCCTACACTTCTATGTCCAATTAGTAGCCAAGCACAGAAGATTCACAGTCTAACCCTCTCCTCAGTCCTCTGCTCTCCATTGCTATGGCTACTGCCCTCTCTAACATCATTACCTTCTTTCCTACGGCAACAACATAACCAATTTTTACTTTCAAGTTCTTCTCTATTGGAATTTTCCCCACAATCCCAGTTGGGTCTAAACTATAACTTTAATTAGAAGTTTTTAAAGAATCTCCATTATGGGCAAAAATGATGCATAAAGTAACAACCTGACAAGTAAGTGAACCCCCTACAAGAGGTTTCAGCCCATCTTGCACATTATCTCCCCAATTATTTCTTTCCTCATAACTTGTCCATCCTGCTACAGTCTCAGCTACCTAAGAATAGGCTCATTTTCTCCTGCTGTAGCTTTGTTCACATTATCCAGCTCACCTGAATAGCCTCCTCTACCATTCCCCAGCTGTGCATACAAATTGGCCTACGGACATGGGGCAGGTAGGATAGATAAAGCTTTGTAACATACCAGGGGTGTATCAGTTCATTGCATTGACACCATATTCCACCAAATCATGGGGCCAGATGTGCATTCTGCTTACCTAGCCCCTCTTTGAACATCAACTATGTTCATTAGTAAGGACAGGGACAGAATTAGAGTGGAACTTCATGGGCCACAGACACAACAAATAAGCAAACTCAACCGACTAACAGTTGTGTCCGATGTGCTGTTATTCTAGCCATCAACCCAGAAACACATCTCAAACAAAATCACTGTTTTATATTGGCTTTTTCTCCTCAATCTAAACAAAAGTATTTCCAAATAAATCACTTCTCTGAAAACTCTTCATGAGCCTTATGTTATATATATATCTTTGGTACTTGGAGAAAGACCATCAGTTTAACAAACTGCATATATGAAATAATGCATTAGCGATATTATTTGTAATATAATATAACATAAAAATATTATTTCTGCATGTATGTGCCAGTGAACTCTACAAAAAATATGCAAAGACAAAAACTATGGTCACAAAACAAGGAAAACAAAATACTCTGTCCCTATCCTGTTACCTGCCCTCCTCTGGCTTGCCCTACCATGTCCCGTCATTATGAATGTGTTCTATAAATGCAATAAAAGTTTACTTCCCCTGCGTGAGATATTGTTCAGTTCTCCTATACTACGCACATTGTGTGAGGAAAGGTTTTCCAAATGACCGATATCCTGATCCTAAAACAATTTACTTCAAAAATGTCAAAAGTCAGTCATACTTTTTTATATAATTTGCATTTCGGGAATATACCTACAATTCTCACAACATGGCAGATACTCAATCAATTAAAGAAAGAAAGAAAAGTATACATCTGATCAGCGTTCAGATGGGAAAATTTTTAAGTCAACATATTAAAGATTAACACCAATTCCCAGTCCTCCTCCTCTTCTTCTTCCTCTTCCTCCTCCTCCTCTTCCTCATTCTCTTTTATGTTCTCAAGACAGGGTTTCTCTGTGTAGCCCAGGCAGTCCTAGAACTCACTTTATTGAGCAGGCTGGCCTCAATTTCAGAGATTCACTTGCCTTTGCTTCCCAAGTGCTAGGAATACAGTGTATGTAAGCATATCCAGGGCCCACTGCTAAATTTTTATAACACAAATTACTGAATCAGAAAAAACAGTATCATCAATGTAAGCATTCTGAAACCCACACTCCTAGAAAGAGAAAACAAGTACATATAATGTCCAAACAAACAAATATTGGCAAAACATTGTCTGTAGCATTTTATTAAAAATTAAGATTAACGACTTAAGAGGCACATAGGGAGATCAAGGTGTGACAGTTTTACAAAGACAGGTGGCCGAGAGAACAAGTTAGACACAGGTGAAGCCAGAACAAGCCAGAGAATGAGAAGGAACTAGAAGATTAGAACATATTACAAGGAGTTAATATGAGGCCAAGCAGAGCAATTCAGTGGGAAGCTGGATTGAATCAGTCCCTTGGAAGATTTAGAGTGTAAGGAGGCTAGACACTTCTAGACCTAGGCCTACGGATAGGATAGTTATAACAGAGAAAGAAACACCCCAAGATCAGCCTGAGCCATGTATTCCATAGCTTGGGTACAGCTTTGATCTCATTCCTCCATCTGAGGAAATAACAGAAAATTTTCCAATATGGAAACCTGTGCTCATTAACACCTTTATTTTCAATAGGATTTAACCCTTCACTATTTAGATTCTCTGAAAAAAAAAATCAAGAAACAAAAAACAAAAACCAGATCCTAAAATATTCCTTCAAATGATGTTTAGGGCCACACCACATTTTCTTTAAATCTTAACGCCTCTTTTATTTCTCTGGAGACATTTTTCTCTTCTTCCCACATAAACATATCATGATAGGTACACAAGAGGATTCTAAGAGCAATGTGCAAAGAACACATTTTTTTCATACTATTACAATAGAAGTCTGCTTCTAAACTCATGAGCATCTCCAGAACACACACACAAATATGAATAGGGACTCTTTCTGAAATAATATTAAAGTGTCACTTATAAAACAAGAAAGCTAACATAGCTCTTTGAAGGCCACATGATATTATTCTCTTACAGCAGGAGTTATATCCAAAAGGCTGAGGTGGTAAAACAGAAGGTTTTCCATTGCCATGGCAACATTTATCTCTGTTCTTCTGTCACAATTTCTGTCATCTTCTTATCTCCCCAGGAATTCTCAGACCTCACCTAGATGTGTCAGATTCAACTATAATAAATAATAAACTCTGAGTAACTTTTTCCCCCCATTTAGGATTATGAGGAGTAAAAACTTGCCTCCTTACTGTCCTGATAAATAACAGTAATCAAAACATAATGACAGTAACAATGTTTCATTTATTCCAATGATGTATCAGATGAAAAATTGGAATCCATAAGAAAATGAAGATACATGTTTACCCAAAAGATCTGATCTCACCCTCCCTCCCCCCTATCCCCTCCCCCCCCTTCTCGCAGTAGGGCAGATATCATTTGTCCAGAACAGTGGTCAGGTGGGTGACACATCTCCATGGTGCCGTGCTAATTAAGCATGGGTCAGGTTACAGCTTCAATTCCAACCACAGGTAAAACAAAGCACCACCATGCTCTGGTTTCCTCAGAAGTAGTGGTATAGGCCTAGCCATCTTATCACTCAAGGGGTTAAGGAAGGGGGGATGCAAACACATGCGTCTAGCCAAAGTTACATTAGGGAAATCTGAGGTGCATAGTAAGATCCTCTCTGGTAACCTTCCTAAAAAAAATGAGTAAGGAGAATAATTGAAAATAGAGGAAAGTGTGCCAGTTCTATCATCTATCAAGTTTAGCTGCTGAACTGAAAGGGAGGACTTTCCAACCAAGAAAGATAACGTCTGACAAAGGTAAAGAGTTATTGCTGGCACACCAAATTAATGAGGTTCTCCCTTCTTTGTTCTTGACTAATTATGACTTCGTCCCACTGTTACATAGACACCACTTCATCGTCAAGAATACCTCCAAGCCATTGATGAGGGGTACGCAAGTGACTGAAGAATATAGTTGTTAGTATGTGATCTAAGTTAAGAAAAATGCTGCTGTCTGACTGTAAGCCTTTTCTCATTAGCATTCTGGCTTTTGCAGGTTTCGAAGCATTTTGTATGCAGTTGACTATGTTCTTCATTTATCTTAGTATCTACGACTTGCTCTATCAAGCTAGTGACTTTGTGGTAGCCAAAGGAACTGGTTGAATTCCCAAATCATAGTTTTACACACAACTCAGCAAATGAACGTCTGCCTTTCTTCCTAGCTTTACTCATTCTGGCATTTCCCAGGCAAAATTATGTGAGCTTCACAAGCGCAGCTATGGACCAGCAGCTCTCAAAGTACAGCCTTTGTGAGTAGAGATTTTATTTAAAAACTCTTAACCAAAAAGAGCATTAACCATTTCCTTAAGGTAAAGCACTGCTTTACACCGTCTTCAAGGGATAAGCTATTTTAATAATCAGTTTTAATTAGGCAAGAGATTAATCAAGGTTCATTTCTGAGGAATTCTCAAAAGGCATGGGAGATTACTTGTGGTTATTATTCTATTGAAGTGAGCGTTCTGTTACACGCTAAATGAAAGCAAATACAAGCAGAAGGATCTCCTGTTTCTCTCCAGATTTTTATTAGAAACTCTGCACTAAAATCAACTAATCAGTAAAACAAACAAACAAACGAAACAACATCAACAAAACCACCAACCAGATACTAAATATATCAAAGAGAAGACAGAAAATTTCAAAATTCAGACCTAATCTTGGCTCCCTTGTATTCCTGCCAGGCATTACAGGGGAGTAAAGGAAGAACTGAATGAAATCATACCAGATGTTCTTGTGTTTCAGGATATCTTATCATTCCTGGCCAAAACAGTGCATTAAACAATAATACTGCTTTTCTTTTTTTTTTTTTTTTTTTTAATGAGAATGACTTTGGTCAGCAACACCACCATGTTTGACTAATGTTATATTCTATATTTGTCACCCATGTCTCAGTAAGATTGAGAACTGCCAAATTCAACAGTTTAAACCAGAAGTAGCCTCTGTCTTCCTTATGTTTTCTCTGACTTTCACACACGGTGAACCTTTAAATCTATTGGCTGGGCCTAATTGTCACTATTTCGGTCCATGGGTGCTAAGATAGCTCTCAGGGCCTTTTGGATGCTACGCACTGAAATATACCTTCATCGCCTTCCCCATATGTTCCTGGAGTCAGAACCACCAACACAAGTAACTCCTATTTCCTGAGTCATTGTAACTCTCCATCTTGTCTTAAAGGGGCCCTATTTTTTTTGTTTTACTTTGTGCTTGTTTGTCTTTGTTCATAATATGCCATTCCTTAATTCTTCTAACACTCTCTTTTTTAATATCACAGCCATCTGAAAAATGCTGAATTCCTTACAATATGAAGTCCTGGTTTTTCTGATCAGATCCTTGCTCATTTTCTCTGGATCATTTTAGAATGATCCTAGGAAACTATCATCTGGATTTGATGCTCCAACTACACTGAACCTCAGCCTTTCTGTTGATATTACTGTCTTTCTTTATCTCTGTGCCCACTTGTCTGTCAGAAGGCATATAGACACCATTTCATATTGGGTGCAAAGTCTCTGACTCAGCAAGCCAAAGTAGGTAGCTCCTTCTCCTTCCCCATTGCTCTCCACACTCAGCACTTACTAGCTTCTCATGTCCAGAGAAGCATTGGCAACTGGAGTCAGTAGACAGGGAATACTGACTAGACTCCCTGGGGAGTTGAATTAAGAGGCAAGAAGGCAGAGGCAGTAGGAGGTTAGTTGGTTCTGCAGCTGAGAGGAAAAGAGTACCATCGGAGATAACTTACACATATAATAACCAAGAGAAGCCGTTTTGAAGATAAGATTATTCGCTGTCAAGTACACATAAAACATACACACACGCAATTGGTCTAAGTATCACTTTTTTTGGAGATCTTCTCATGCTTAAATACAAACAGGAAAGGCCTGTCCAAAAGCAAACACTCCTCTGTCAAAGACACTGGACTCACTGAGACATCAAATTCTGGGGTTTCTCTTTGTGTAGCTGATCTTGATATAGTGTCTGCCGTAAGTCTGCACTCCAAATATTGTATATGAAAAATGAAACGTTGAAAAGTGAATGAAGAAGTATTAAGTATATAGACAATAATTTAAAGATTGACTTTCACATACAATACTTCTAATAATTAAGTGGGGATTTATCTTTGTTTATAGCTATGCTGGAAGCTGTGAACACTTACATTAAAGGATGAAGAATAAATCCAGTTATGGTAGTTTTATGTGATTCTGCAATAGGACTGAAAGACTATATAAGCACAATTTTATAAAAATCATAAACAAAGAACAAAACAAAACACCGAAAAAAAAAATCATTTGGCTTCTAAGGGAGGAAAAGTAAGCTTTAAAATGATTCAGGATAGAATTTTAAGGTATTTATTTATTTATTTATGTATTTATTGTGTGTGTGTATTTTTTTCTGGGTTACTGTATCTGTTTTCCAAAAGAAAGCTTTTATTAACCTGGTAGAGTCTACATGGCCCTAGTAGGGAAGGGGAGCTATATAAAATCCTGAGTGACTTTCTTATGTATCTGCAAGAAGGTTACTATTAAAGTGACAACAACAACAGCAAAGTGATTTAAAATGACCAACTATCATCTTGCTAAATGGACATAGTATTAAACTGCCCTCTAACTTCCTATCTCTAGGCTCATATATTACTTCTGCTCCCAGATCTCATCAGAGAGGTCCATTTGTTCAGTGGATGGTAGTTAACATAAGAAACTCACAGCTGCTAAAAAGGCAGAGAATAAATGTCAGGATAGTGCTCAACACGAACTGGGCATCTGTATTACCACCCGACCAGAGACCACCACTGAAGAGATGACAGAAAGATTGGAGGAGCAATGGTGAGAAACGACCAGAGTAAAATATTTCTTCAGGACTACTGTATTCATAGCACCTGTGGCTGCCTACAGAAGACTTGCATAAGATAAAGACAGTCAACAGTCTATCATGGAATAGGAAGGAGTTCATATGCCTCTGCCATCAATGGAGGAACTATGGACAGCTGAGATTTTTGTGGGAGAGGGACAGTCAGTTTTCTTTGAGGGTGTGGCTCGTGGTAGGTATACCAAGCTCAGTGGATGAATGGCCCACATCCAGGAGTTTACTGGCAGCATAAATTAGACTGGATGAACTATTTCAAAAAGAGAAAATGAAGTTTGGGGGATGGTTAGGAAAATGGTAGAGCATATGTAGGGAGTTAGGGAAGCAGGAGGAGGCGAATGCTATCAAAATATATTGTCTGAATTTCCAGAGGAATTTAAAAAAGTAGTTTAAAACATGCTAGGCTTCCTCTATCTTCTAGAGAATATATTGCTATCTGGATTTGGTTGGCATTGGCTTAAAGCTTTCTCCCCAAATGTGCACGTGCACATGTGTTCTCGTTCTCTCTCTCTCTCTCTCTCTCCTCCTCTCTCTCTCTCTTCTTTTCTCTCTCTCTCTCTCTCTCTCTCCTCTCTCTCTCTTCTCTCTCTCTCTCTTTCTCTCTCTCCTCTCTCTCTCTCAATCTCTCATGTTTTACTATACAGTGAATCCAGGTTTCTTTGAATCCAGACCCTCATTACCTTGTAATTTCTATATACTCTAAAAAGTCAAATAAATTCAAGGACAAATGTCAAAATGTCATCTGAAAAATGTGAAAAGGATATTAGTGTTCCATCAGCATGGCTGGGTTTCTTGTGTCTTTACTTATTTGTTTGGTTATTTATAGACTAAGACTGAGGTTACTTTTAAGGCAATATGAATTTTATTTTTGAGGCCCAGATTGATCACATTAATACTGGCCTTCATTACCCAAGGTGTTTTCAGAGGGATATATTTATACAGCATCTTCATCCTCCAACAACTTGTTACTTTTTCTTTGAGAAACATAAAGGGATAAAGAGGGAACATAAATTCACTGACATTTCCTTGTTTAAATTCTGCATGTCTTTTGAACTTAAAGAGTTCAACATCATACGAATCTCTTACTTCAATTTATTTTTTAATACCACTCTAAGCGCTCTAGCCGTGTGTACTCCCTTCACTTCAGGGAAGGATTATGTCTCTGTAATATTTACTTATTCCTCTTTACTCTTTTTGTGAGAAACATTTTCAAATGACCTTCAATCTTGCTGTCACACTGAAAAATTACTTTCACAGGACAGCAACTTTCCAAACGTATCCCAACCATAACAGATTGATATGGTCCTTTGAGCTTCCTTTGTGTCACATAGCCTATACCCTCCATTTAGGAGTTTCTGTGTGATCTTCAGAGTGCCTCCTATTCACCATTGTTTAAAACAGAATGCAATATAATTCTCTTATAAATAAATTTTTCATTTTAAAAATGGGTGATTTAAAACCCACAACTATACTTGCATTATGACATATATGTCACAGGAATTAAAAGCTAACGGTGTAGAAGAGTGTAATCAAAGAATTAAAAACAATAAAAATTAGGGATGACCTATGTATAAAAAAATCCTTACTAAGAGTAATTGCATGAGAAAAACATTTCCTATATTCTGCATTTGTATTAGAAGGTAAAATTGCTTGTGTGCATATGTGCTGATTAAACATTTGTAGTTTGACTAATAAATACAAATTAAACAACATTTCTGGATTTCTTCGCAATGACTTCTAGAAATTCCCAATGAGTACTGGTTAACTGGTGTGGCCAAAATGATGTTTATTTGACATATTGTTGTACAATACAAATAAACAATGGAAAATATCACTGAACTTTCATGACCACTGATGCACACTGTGTGAATTAATGGAAACGTGCCTGATTCAGAGCTTGCCATATATCTGAAAGGGTAACAGAGAAACAGGAAGAATATTCATGCCACCCTGCCTTTGGAAATCTGCAACACATCGGAGACACATCTACATGGGTCTTGCTGCCATCACCGCTGCCCCCACTCACACCTACCAAAGATGATCTGAAAGGGCAGACTGGAGAGCACTGATGGAAGAAAGTGGCTGAGGGCAAAGCCATCGTGTTCATAGTGTTCTCCACATCCTTACCTCCTGTGCTTACTAGGACTGAAGAACTGAGTATAACTTTCACTGGTCTCTTCAACCAATGAAAGGTTTATTTGTTTGTTTGTTTGTTTGTTTGTTTAATGTATGTGAGTACACTGTCACTGTCTTCAGACACACCCAAAGACGGCATCAGATCCCCATTACAGATGGTTGTGAGCCACCATGTGGTTGCTAGGAATTGAACTCAGGACCTATGGAAGAGCAGTCAGTGCTCTTAATCACTGAGCCATTTCTCCCTGTGAAATGGACTTATGATGTCCCTCTCTCAATTCCTGTTTTGAAGCAAAGCATTCTATCTTACTTTGCCACAATGGGTCTCTGACAAAAGTCACAATGTATACAGTGATGTGTACTTCCTCTTTGTGTTTCTTACATTTTTACCCCTTCAAAGAAAAATTATAGGGTAGACAGGGTAACTTGAAATTCATAGAATTTGGTAAAATATTCACCAGGGTTTCGTATTCATATCACATAAAGATATGAATGTTATATTCCCCGGATGAAATTACAGGGATAAGACTACCCCATGGAGTTTTGTGAGCAAAAAAAAAAAATTTGGTATACAATATTGGGGAAAAGAGTATTTAATTTTTGTGGAAACATTATATAATGTCCCTCAATGGAGTTTCAATAATTGGACATCACTCAATAGAGTTGCCAGCTGGGAAGTAAGACCATAAATACGTTCCAACATTTTCAGGAGATTATTAGCTTTTCCATGAGATTTTATGCTTTGACTATGCATAATTTCTTACCAAGATACTTTAATCATAATCTTTTCAAAACCTTGTTAGGTTCTATTGATGAGACTTTTTTTCCCCATGATCAGAAATGTTCATGCTCATCTTTCATAGTCTTAGAAATTTTACAGTTAGTTACATGTTTTGCTACAAAGGTAATTTGAAGCTTTCAGCAATAATGCAAAATAACATTACTAACTCCACCTTAACTTTTCTTTGTTTGTTTGTTTTGGTTTTTCTTTTTAGATAGGGTCTCATGTAGCCCAGGCTGGCCTGAAAATTCACTACGTAGCTTAGGCTTACACTAACCCTTCAGTCTCCATCTCCACAGTGCTGGAATGACAGGTTCCCATCATAACCATACATCTTAAACAAAATATTTCAAAAAAAAAAATGTGGCTCTCAAGCTGAATTGGCATGCATTGCTAAAGCAGCTGCTTAGCTCAGCCTTGTGGGAGACATACACATATGAGGAGAAATGTGGAGAGTTGCTTGGGACTGAACCTCCCATCAGCCCCTGCCCAGCCACCCCAACCCTTTCCCCCTCCGGCTGGCCGCACCTTGGGCTGCAATCTGTGCTCCTGGGGCGCCTGGTCCACGAACTCCTCTGGCAGCTCCACGTGGCCCTTGTCCTCGATGAGCAGTAGAGCGCTCTGCCGCTGGCTGCTGGAGAAGATGTCTGGGAGGGAGAGCGCCTCCTGGGCTGCGCTCAGCATGTCGCAGTGGAGCAGCAAGGGCTGGATGTCTCTCATTGTGCTTGCCACCTGCGGGGACCGCAGGGCGCACCATCAGACCCCTGCTTACTCAGGCCTCAGAGGAGCCCAGTAAAGGCCATCCCCAAGGCTGGCCTCTACTGCAGACTCAGGCTTAGGACCAGCCACCCCAAGCCCCACTCAGACAAACCTAGGGCTGAGCAATGAATTCTTCTGTCCTGTTGATTAAAAACACTATCTTCATTACAAAAGAATACTTCTCAGCCCATTCCTCACGTGATCAGAAAATTAAACATAATACAGAAACTGAATAAGCTAGTAACCTACAAAATACAAATCTCCTCTATATTTTGATAGTCTCACAGCATTGGGATACATATTATAGGCACTAGCTACCCAAGTGTGAAGTTAGGCAATACCTACCAGCCTCAGTTTTTACTTTAAAAAGCTTGACAACATAAAGGGGGTTTATTATTTTGCTGTTTAATCTTGTTTTGTGCTGGTGCAGAATTAAATGGCTGTTGTATTTATTTATATGTTTTCTGGTCATTATGTTAACATTTCTGAAAGGTACTGTATTTGGAGCTGTGACAGACATTAATGGGAAAAGATATACACACGTCTTTGCCACTTATATACACAGTGATTTATACTGACAAATGTTGCATATTACATAAATGAATAAATATGGAAGACCAGGACAACAATGATAAAAAAATTATACACATATGATATTTAAAACAAATCGACATAACAACAGTATATTATATGCTATGGGAAAAAAAACAAACAAACCCCAAAGCTACCTAAGTACATGATTTCATTATGGTGAATTGATAAACAAGACGCATAGTTCTCTACACTTGCTGCAATTACTTAATAAGAAAGATAATGAAATCTACCTGTCAATAGAATGCAAATGATTTACAGAGCAAAACACTATACTCTATACAAACACTTTTAACCAATACAGGTTCATCTTCAAAGACATAGTATTATTCTCTATGGCTGATATTGAACACTGAAGAAAAAACTTAGAAAATCAATGAAGAAAAGACACTTTGTGGTAATCATCCAATATAAGGCTATATAGCGGTATTCTTAACCTTGATATGTGTTACTTGCAAGTTAAGAATAGAGTTTTGTAACTACAACACATAAACTGACACAATCTTTACAGAAAAAAAATAAAGTAGTATTAAGAGTTAAGAAAGTCCACTCAATGGAAAATTCTAAATATTATGCCTGTAACCCTGATATAAAATAATGATTTACATTTAAAACAGCATAATATACCGTTATTAAAATATATACCAAGACAGTTCAAACAGCATCTTGATCAGCTACACAAATGGAAAGTGTCGAAAAACATGTTTCAATTTCTTTAAGAACCTACGAAAATAAAAATCTCTGCATAATTGCTTCCTGGCATGTTTCTACTACATCGACATGTTTTCTAAATTTGACTTCACAAGCCCTTCTCTTTACCTCCAGTGATAATGAAACCAACTCTGTATATTTTGCGGAATTATCTACAAATACATGTTTCTGAATGTCTTTACAACCACTCTGTGTCAAGAGACTAGTGAAAGTGTGCTCTATAATATGCTATGCTACAAGCTTCTGTTATAATGATGGCGAAAGATTTTGTGTTCCTTGCCAAGTTAACATACAAGCTCATTTGAAATGACGGGAATGTGCACTTGTTTGATTTTATTCGTTCGGCATGTAAATACGGTGTTTTTGTAATGGGTTGGTTCCTTTTTGATGTTAATGTATAGGAGAGTGTGGTGGACCAAGCAGACTTCAAGGGTACATAGGTGAACCATACACACCAAGAAGAAAAAAAGATGCCATATAGATATGGCCAGTCCTCAGAAAATATAAACACAGTAAACTAGAAAGGCTATATTAGAAGCTTTAAGAAAGACATTCATGGGGGTAAAACACCAAGCGAGATCTTAAAAAATAAGATCTGAGCTTACAACAACAACAAAACCATACCAACATATGACAATAGTCATACAAATCAGAAGTAAAAAGGACTTGGCGTATGGCAGAAGTCTCCTGTGCGGAACTGCCTTGAACTGTTCAGGAGGTAGCTCAGCTGCCTCGGGATTTGTAGAAGTCAAGGAGAATGGTTCTGGATACTAGAGAGTAACCAACCACCATCTGGGGAGCTCTGTTTGGCATGGTCATATGTAAAGTTTCTGTCTAGGATAAATTATTGGGAGGAAAGAAATTGGCATGACAGGGAGAGGTATGAAACAAACAAAAGCCAAAGATTGGCTCTGAAGTAGAGATCAAATAATGACACACACACACACACACACACACACACACACACCCTCTATTCTACAGCCACCAGAGATGGAGAACTCTCTGTTAATCACAGGTGTTAAAATGCACGTGCGATAGAATCAGCATCAGGCGACAAATCTGATTGCGTCCAGATCTACGTGAGAGCATCCTCTCTATATGAACTACAAAGAACTCAGTCCAGAGCTAAGCAAGAAGAAGCAATCAGGGTTCACACAAGAGCCCATGCGCCTGAGGGAAGAGCATGATTTAATGGAGAGAGTCTGAACAACAACAACAACAACAAAAATAACAGGAAGTTAAAATGATATGACTCTTAAGCTGGAGGAAATGGGACTCTGGTGTACCTGACTCAATATAGTTCACACTTACTTAAATTCACCACTCTTCAGAGTCACCTTAGAGTGGCAGCAATAGCCCAAATTTTAACTTTCATCTTTAAACAAAAGAAATATTGCACATACTATGCTTAAGGTATGGTAGAACATCGAAGGATATACATGCTTCAGGTATAACTATACAACCAATTTGTGCTCCTCAGAACTACTGCAGAATCTAATCATCAAAATAACAACCGCAGTTAAAGGTCTCTAGGATCTTATACGTAAAAAAACTCCTTAACTCATACACTAGTAATAACCCTTGCTAAAAGCCCACCAGCATTAATAGGTTGAAGCTGTAATTAGATGCTCACACCGTCTCCGGGGCACATTCGCATTTGAAGCAGAGAGTTTTCCTGAGAAGTCAGGTGATACCTATACTGGACTATCTACCCACTTTTGCAAGTTCTACACATGGATGTAAAAAGATAAAATAAAATCTAGTTTTTTTGTCCTTTGAAGAAAGGTGGTCTTTGAATACTTGGAGACATGTTTCATATTCTTGTTGTCTTTTTAAAAAAATTGTTTTTTTCTTCTCTGGATTTTTAAAGAGAACAGGTACTTTTTCTAAGTCTTGATGAAAAATACCACCAACATGTGGCAGGAACAGCTTTGGTTCTTAGCAACCTTTTCTCTTAGCCTCCCCCCTTCTACATACACATTTGAGACTATAGTTTCAAGAAATTTCAAGATGGCTACCAGATACTGTTGCTTCTAGAAGAGGCAATAAGGAAAAGTGAGTGAAGTGGGTTTTTTTGTTTGTTTGTTTTTCATCACAGAAACACGAATTTCATTCTAATTATTAAAGCATCACATATCTGATAAGGAGCCATTGGTTTAAAATGGTACATCTGTGGTTTTCAAGTTTGAACTGCTTAAGTCATGAACGGTATTTAGTATTCACTATAAGCCACCGTTTTCTTGCTTCATCTCTATTATTTATCATTTCTTAGGTGGATGCTTTCACCACGTAAGAATTTCCCTCCTGCTTCCTAGTGGATCACCTCCAGACACTGGAGAGAAGAGATGGAATGGTGAAATTATTCATGCCATGTCTGTGTTTAGCATGTCAACCGAAGGATGCCTTTCTAGGACAGTTTCATGGGGCTATTTGCATGTGGACAGAAACCAGAAGAAATACAAGGAAATTAAAAGCAAGTATTAAAGAAATATAATGCTTTTGAAGGTGGTGTTGGTATTTTATATTATATGGAGAATATACAACTGAAATAAGCACTAGAGTGAAATGTGGTGTATAATTCTGTCATGATAGCAACTGAGAGACGAAATCAGGAAGACCGAGTTCATGACCAGATCAGAGTACATGGAAAGGATCTTTTCCAAAATAATTAGAAAGAGAGGAATAAAAAAGGGAAGGAAGCATGACCAGTGGGAACGATGGATAGAAAATATGAGAACTCAGTGTAATACATGTTCATACATCAGCACTGACTTGTAAGATACTTGTAAGATACATGTAAGCAACACAATGCGCACAGAGCAGTTTGTAGTATATATGTAGGAATATGTATAGGAATATGTATGTATGTACAAATGCATATATGCATATAACAACAATTAGTGAAAACTCTCTGCCACGAGTTTGAAAGAGAATACAGAAGTATGTCTGGGAAGGTATGCTGTGAGGAAAGGAGATGGGAGTGTGTTATAATTATTATTCCAAAATAAAATAAATCAAATAAAAAATTTTGAGCAAATATCCATTGTTTCCAAAGAAGTGCGATCATTTCAGCTTTTGTCTTCTTCTCAGTATAGCCAATTACTTAGTTGCTTCTTCTAAACAAATTTTGATCATTAACATGGGCTTGCAGCCCAAATAAAACAATAGGCTGTACAACAAAGGTTATGATACTTCTGTGAGGACTTCAAAGGCAATAAGACACGAGAGATTACCAGGGTTCAAAGTCAACCAGCTTTCCCAAACAAAGGATACCTCATGCCAATTGCTTGTTTCTGGGTTCTTAAGCTGTACTTTATAGTGTCATTTTATTAGTTAATTAAGTATGAACCATATAGAATTTATAGTGTATGCCAATACAGCTATCATGGCAACCTATATACTCTTTGTCCATCATCACCATCTCCTGGAAGTACCATGTATGAACACGCTACCCCTCTAGCCCTTTGTTCAAACTATCAGCTTATAGGAAATCTGCCTACTGGTCAAGCTTCTCATTGCATACTGGTCTCCAGTTTCAGTTTCCCCGCAAATCCTCCAGGTGTTCACTATGTATCTTAAAGCATCATCGAAAGTCCTCATATTTTCTCCTACTCTCTTCTAAAATTTCCTTTCATCATGTAATAATAGATCCTTAAGGTTCAAGAAAAAAAAAAATAAAAGCTACTCCCTCCCTCAACTAAACTAGAAGGTTTCTGATTATAAATTCTACTATTTCCATGAAGTGTCGGCTCAACCTCGGAACACTGTTTTCATTGTTTTGATTCTAGTTGAGCTTAAAGGTCTACAGAATGAAGCAAGGAAGTATGAACATGTCATAGAAGTGCCTCGGGAAGAAGCTTGTAAGAAAGCATTGTGAGATCTTGGCTTGAATTTCCCCTCAGCTGACCATCTGACAGTATCACTGCATCTGTAGAGTGATGAGTTTGATCCATTTTTGTTTTAACCTTACAATTGCACAAAATAATGGTATTTTTAGCATTTGATAATTTGTTAAGAATATTCACTAGTCTGAGCAGTACTATGTAGCTAATGGGAAAATTGCTTACTGAATATTATAAAGTATACTTTGACTTAGACGGAATAGCAATCCTTACTTGATCCTGAATTTCCCTCTTTCTCCTCCCCTAGGGGGTTTGCTTTCATTTCTTTTGTCTTCTCTTGTAAACCTGAAAGATCTCTCTTCCCCCAGCACCATAGCATCACCCATAAGAGAGGTTAATGTTTCCTTATGTTCTTTCTAAGATGTATGTAATTGCTGCATAATTTCTCTACAGGTCTCATAGTAATATCAAAAATTAGTCACAAAAGCTCCAACCTAACCATGTGACTAAAGATGCCCAAAGTGAAAATTACTTCTGACATGGAAAAAAACAGTTTTTATTCTATATTCTTAAAGAAAAGAGTTCAGACATGATGACCTGTCCTCCGTTGTAAGATGAAGCAACTTTTATAGTAATCCTGAGTGAGTATATGCCTGTATATTACTGGATTCTCTCTCTAGATGGAATCATTCCATATAGTAGAGATATACCCTGTATGGTGAAACCAACCATTTGTCTTTCAGGCTCATTTCCTGACACTTCTCAGTAACTTAGCTTTTGACCATGAAATGAAACAAAATAAGTTGCAGAAGCTGTGTAAGACAGGAAAGTAGTGGCAAGGTCACACGCTCCTCTGCAAATGAAGCTAAAGGCAACATTGTTTTGTGGTCCTGGAAGCTAACTTTTAGAAACGATTTTTAAAATTTACTTTCTATTATTATATCCTTATGCAATAAGATATGTAAAAAGGAGAGAGTTGTGACTTATTACATTGACTGTCTAAATTGTAATGCTACAATACAAACCTTAAACCCTTGTGAACAGGAGTAAGTAGGCAAATTCTGTTAATAATTTTCATTTATAAATTTCAACTTTTCCCCCAAAGACAGATTTATTTTCATTCAAATCAAACCAAAATGCTTATTAGTACGTATCTTATTCATTAAAGGAATGGCATCTAACTGTAAATGTGTCTTTTCCAACTAAAAACACCTGCTCTTTGCAAACAAAACACAGATTGTGAATCACAGTTTAAAAAAAAAAAAAAAACCCTTAAGTGTTGGAATGTTTTTTTTTCCCTCTAGAATCCAGACTCCTTTCATCTGCTACCCTCTTCAGGAATATTAATTTTTAATGTGATGGAAGCTGAGTATCACTGTTTCTCTAAAGTTCTGGGCAGCTGTGGTATGGGGTCCTCTTCACTCGTACCGACATATAGCCTTGATGTGTGGGCAAAATGAGCAGCAAGGATGCGTATATTCATAGACACAGTCTTGTTAGTCAGTTCTGCCTCTCTTTGTTAAGTTAATCAAGACTGGCATCTCTAAGACTAGTTGAAAAGAATACAGATATTGTCATCATCCCTCTTTTTTTTTTCTTTCACTTTAGGGTAACAAGAGATCTTCGTCACCTGCACCTCACTCCCATTGTCAGTGCAAACACAAAATGGAGTGTCTAAACGCCAGTTAACACAATGAACAGATATGCTAACGAGCTCAAATGTTACATTGATCGATTAAGTCATGTTGGTGGCACATTTATACTGTCATATAATTGGACACCTACTTTTGAAAATTGATTCACATTTGATACACACACACACACACACACACACACACACACACACACACACACATTGCAGGGGCTCAATGCAAGGCTCCCAACATCAATCCACAACCTATACAGAAGAGATATTACAGTGATTCCAAGTACCAACTCTTGTGAAGAATCTAAAGGGCCACTTTCAAGCTATTGTGTAGGGTTCCTGGGGAGAAAGCTGCATATCAGCCTGTTGCTTCAAATCTTATCTACAGTGTAAAGGCATTTGCCCTTAAGCTTTGCACTTACGTTGGTTTCACCAACATCACCATTGGATGTAGGGGGAAAAGGGGAGCGAAAAGATGACTGTTAGATAGTACCACTGTTGACTTTTAAAGAGAGATCCAGTCAAGAGTACTCTTGATCTAATTCGGGTAATATTTATAACTACTATTTCTGTGGTGCCGCTAACAGCTCGGAGAGAATTGGCAACGTGTGAAAGCAGACTGCGTGTTCTTTTTATAAGTATGGGAGTTGTTTTTTTTTTTTTTTTTTCCCACCTACATGATTTAATTGTATCTGGATCATTTTTTCTCCTGTCATCTGTTATTCTCTGATGCAACAACAAAATCAATCTGTTTTAAAGTCATCTAAGTCCAAGAGAAAAAGAATGAAACACTGCAGAATACCACTGTCATGTTTTCATAGTGTTTTCTTTGTATTTGATCAATTCAATGATCTTCAAATTCAATTGATTGAATTCAGCCCTATTAACTTCATATATGGCTAATGATATCAAAATGAGACTACAGCTGCCACTTGCTTTTCAATGTCCTCAAAATAGGAGAAGAGTGAAGACAGGAACTTTTATTGGGCCTACCGTCTAATTAAAAGCCACAGCTTCGTAATCTGAATAGCTTTTCAAACACTTTAGGATTGTTCCAAATGCTGACCTAAGCCTAAGATGTTCATTAGTAACTCATTAAAGACTTAGCTACAGTCCAGTGGGTGAGTCTTGAATATAATGGTGGGATGAATGTATGTGCAAATAAATGGGTAGACACACAATTAAGAGAAATTGTCACATCAAGAGATTAAGAAAATGCTGTTGAAAGCAAGTGACCCCAGGATGCAGTCGTGTTTTAAATTTTGCTTACTTTCCAAGTCACTTGTTTTTCCTTTTAATTCCTAAAGGTATTTTTTAATGAGCTCATTCTCTCAGGATTAAATGCATAAGGTTGTGTGTCAGGCCATTTCTATACATCATGTTATTTAGTCTTCAGACTATAACAGGGTTGTCCTAATTACCCCTTTAACAAATAAAAGTGCTGTGATTTATGCTGGTTCAGATAATGTATCTTGAACACAATGGAATCTGACCCAGAATCTAAAGTAGAGAACTTCAGATACCATTCAACAGAACACTGCAAATTGTAACAGGAAACCAGCCGAGATTAGCCAATACATAAGCTTTATTTTGAGGCTTCGTGTGTGCTGCATTTTGTAAATAGGCTGATACCTTCCTGGATCCATAAAGGAAGGGAGCAAGTCACAGCCAGCATTTGTTAGCCACGTATTATCTTTAGCTCTCATTCCTTTTTTCCCAAGTAATGTTTTTCCTATATGTTAAACACAACAGGCTGAAATTATAAGAGTGCCCTGTAATGCACTCTATCCATCCTGAGGTTCATATCTCATCTTTTCTGCTGGATCCCCTCTCTTTGTTTGTTTGTACATTGACAGGTGCAAGATGGCACAAAAGGACACTAGTATACAATAAGTAGTTTAGGTGGAAAAACATAAAATTATGAATTTGCATAATTTTCTTGAGATGAACGAAAAGAGATATTGTCACAATTTCAACATGTAGCATCAGCCACAGGGTTTGTATTCATGGAGCTGCTGGTGCTATGTCTTGTTTTCTCTTCTTCTCTCTCCTTGTGTGTCTCTCTGTTCCCAGGTTTTCCCTCTATTTTTCTCAGACTCCCCTACTCTTCTTTTTAATTTATCAAATCATACATGAACCTAGAAAGTATGCTCACTCTGTCATGATATCCTTTCTCACTTGTACCCAAAGCAATGGATCCAACCAAATTTGTATTGAATCCTCTGAGCCAAAATAAATCCTTTTTCCTGTATAGTTTCTGTCTCAGGTATTATTCACAGCCAGAGAAACATGAGGGATTTAATAGGTTGCAAGACATGGTATAGAAAAAAAAGAGTGTATGAAAATAAGATTGTTGACTTAATAGATATAATTCAACTTTAAAATTATGCATAATTAACATTTTAATTAACAAAAGACAAGATCTTGAAAATCAAGAAGGAACATCAGGATATCATGGCAGAGGAGCATTTAGTCTCTGGCAAAAGAAGAAATTTTGGGGGACATGGAGATAAGCATTCAGTGTTACTCGATATTTTCCAGGAAAGAGGAATTGAGAAGTAGGTAACAATCAATATACTGTCTCACAGGACACGACTCTCAGAATGAAACTTCAATAGTTGCCTATTTAAATTTTGTCATCACAAGAGTATCCTTAAATGATGATTCTCTTATGAATCAGCTACATAAGTAGAACTGGAGTACAGAAAAATATGCAGAATTCAAAATACACTAAAATTATTAGGACACAATTACTTCTATGTAAGCAGAAACTCTCAGAACAGTCAGTCTAAAAACCACATTCAACTTGTATCTTCTGTAATGGAAATATCATGTGTTCTCTTTTAAAAATTATGTCTACTAAAACATTTATAATTTAATGATAGAGAAAAACAACTTATAATAAGAAATCAGTAATTGCCGGGCGGTGGTGGCGCATGCCTTTAATCCCAGCACTTGGGAGGCAGAGGCAGGTGGATTTCTGAGTTCGAGGCCAGCCTGGTCTACAGAGTGAGTTCCAGGACAGCCAGGGTTACACAGAGAAACCCTGTCTCAAAAAACCAAAAAAAAAAAAAAATCAATAATTATTTTTGCAACAAGCATTTGAGAAGCAGTTACATATCATAACTGCCTGTGGCTCCACCAGATGCGCTAGAACTGTGCAAGACCTACAGACAAGAAAACCCATATGAACATAGACCTGTTACTCTCCTTGTTCAGGAGTTTGCTGTTGTCCTCAAAATGCTAGACAGAAGTATCAGATGGCTCTTTATTTCCATTCCTACATGTATGCCAGAGAGAAATGAAAAGACACCCAAATAAAGCATGCTACATGAATGTTCAGGCAGCATGATAGTAAGCAGCCAAAGAATGGAAACAATTCACATCTCCATCTGCTGACATGTACACTGTAGTATATGCCTATATGGAGGATTATTATGAAATAAAAATAATTAAATAATTATACATGTTAAGTATGAGTAACTTTGAAGGGGCTGAGGCGGGAAAACAATGACAAAGGACATGAATTATCACGAGCAATTTATATGAAGAGTCTGGGAAAGATTAACCCATTGGAAGAGAAAATAGGTTTTCTGGCTTTCAGGGTGAAAAGATAAGAGACATGAGAATGGCTTCATTAGGCAAGGTCTTCTTTTTGAAGTACTTATGATAACGAAATAAAAATCAACTGTGACAACTGAGGTATCATTTAAATATGTATACTGAACTTTAAGTTAGTTAGTGCTATAGTATATAAGATATACTCAATAAAAACAAATTGCCTTGTGTTCTGTGTTTTTGAAAGGGATTATGGTATTAACTATGTCCAGGTTTTAAAAAGTACATTCTTTTTCATGAACTGATGTCTTACTCCTTTATCATGAAAGCCCTATATTAAAAAAATATTATTTATGTATACATACATATACACACACACACACACACACACACACACACACACACACTAGCCATGACCCTGAGACAGCTTTCTTTCGTAGAAATAGGAGTAGAAGTTAGGACCCACAAATTCTAAGCAAATCCATTCAGACTGTCCATCAGATCCTTTCTTCACAAGACTTCTCCATCCTCCCAGTGGACTGTTTCAACACACACTTTTACAGTAGCGTTTTGGAACTGTTGTGCCACCAAATGGGGTCTTCCCATAATAGCCAGTAGTTTTTTTTCCCCTCAAGACACTTCAGAAAATTCTTAGAAGGCTTAAAAGGAAGGAAAGTCTTCTTCAGTCAGAAGACTGCACACTGTTGTGGGCATGGAGACCTGAGGAGATTCTCACAAGCCAAATGGGAATGATTGTGGTGATCTCTATTTGCATCTTATCTCCAAAGAGGTGGAGACACATGGGACACTAAGGTGTCAGCTCAGCCAACTTGGTGAGCCCCTTGCCACTTAGAGACCCTATCTAAAACTGGAATAAATTCAACAAGAAAACACACCAGAGCAGAGGCAACCACTCACACATGGAGATACACACACACACACACACACACACACACACACACAGGTAGGGTAGTCTCTAAAAGCTGTTATTAGTTTGGAATGCAGTACATACATAGCCTGATTCAACCAACATGTTTGTTTTTGTTTCAATGGAGACAAAGTGAGATCACTCAAAGATACACTGTTTCAGAAAACTTATCTTATATAACTAAGAAAAACATTCTCCCTGCAATTCTCAATTTGAGCCTCTGATCATTTGATCAAGTCTGTTCTTAGGTGTTCGATTTTCTGGATGCCTATTCATAAATTTATGACTCAAAGGTAATCTGTATCTCAGTTTTATGAGTCTGAAGTTTACAACTTATAAACCTGCTGACTCTGAAGATTCTGTTTTAAGTACTCCATATTCTCTGTCTATAAAGGTACACTGTATACAGTCAGGCTAATACATTACTGTTTGTCTTTGGTGGTTATTAATTTATTCTTTATTTAAAATTTTACATATGTGATATAATTTGTGCTGGGTTTATAGCCAAATATCCTCATGTAAGACTTTATAAGAAATTAAGCTTATATAAGCTAATACATGAAAAAAATCCAGATAGAATGATTGGAAAACATTTAATGATTTCAAGCTTTTCTTTATCTGTCTGGTTTATAATTCCAAAAGAATTCAAAAATTTTTTTCATTTGGGTTACTGACTTTTACTATCCTGAAAGTTCTTCAATAACAGGTTATTTTCTGTTTGCACACACACGAGTGTATGTGTATGTGTGTTATAAAAATAGTAAGGTCTCCCATTAATTCTGATGAAAATGTCCTATACTCCTCCTCCTCATCATCCTCATTATCATTTATTTTGCTATACAGTCTCATGGGGACAGGCTGGCCTCAAGATCACTATGTAGCTGTAGGTTACCTTGAACTTCTGATTGCTCTTGTCTCTACTTTTGGACTGTTGAGATTACAGGCATGTTCTACCAACTCCATGTATTACGTGATCTTAGCACTGAACTCAGGGTCTTGTGCATACTAAGAAACACTCTACCCTTTAAGTTACATCCCAGCCCCAAGTGTAGTCTCTTAACTTTTCTGAATACTTCATTATACTGCAGAAAATAATATTGTGATGTTGAATATTTTTGTACTCCTTTTATTTGTCATTATAACAGGCTAAATTTGTGAACCATTTTACACAAATTGTAGTGACCAGAGCAAAACTGTAGTTTTCGTGTACTACAATTCTTCTAAGGCATTCATTAGCCCATAAAATGGTAACTATTTTAATTTTTCAAATTGTATCTGGTCTAAGGTATACACAACTATGTATCTTTATAATGCTAGTTATAATAGTAATATAGCCATATTACTATATGTTCTTCAGTACTAAGCCATAAGATATGAATTGAAAAGTTCATAGAATAACTTTAATTTTTGACATAAGACCAAATGTGTAAGATTTAATGTTAATTTAAAATGAGCAATATAAACCAAGTATTCTAGTTAAATACATTTTCACCCATGACTACATAAAACCCCTAAGAGTACTTATTGCTATGTCTAGGGATAAGATTTTGTATTCACTCCCACCCCCAAGCCCCCAAATGAAAAACAAATAAATAACATGACTATGGTCTTGGATGTTACTGATCACATTCACACAAAATATGTGTTGATAAAACAGAAAGCTAATTAAAAGTCATTATTCCTGTTTTTGTGTGAAGACCTTTGATTACTCTGAAAGTGCAGTTAATGTATTTATAGAGATTCTCAACTAGACTAGCTTCCCTAACAAAACACTTTATATTTTCAATAAGTTTTCTTTAACAAAAATATAAACAAACCAACAAAAAAAAACCCACCCCACTATTTCCAGCACTTTGACAAAATTTCAGTTAAAACAGATTAAGTCAAATAAAACTACAATTAAAAGTGAAAAATAAAGTTTAACGTAGATTTATCAGTTAAAAACCTGGAAACACAGAATAAATTCCCTCTTCTTTTGAATGCTGCCTTCCTGTGACTGATTACACAATTATACAAATGCCCCCCCCCCAAACCAGGGCACCGTCATTATTGAATATCAACTATTTTATTGACTGCTAAGAGATACTTTGCCAATCAGAAATGTATGCAATATGTAATACGGCTGCTTACATAAAATTGCAAATGTGAGTAGCATTCTAAACTGAAAATTGAAAAAGAATCACAGCCTAAAGAAGAGGGAACCAATGGCTATTATATATTGAAATATTTTATCATTTAATCAACATTAAGTACTCCATTGCAGTCATTTTCCACCGCAGCCTAAGAGATATTAAAATAAGATATATTTCAATACCACAAAGTTGTCATAATATCTAAAATGTGAATCTAAGAGAGTGCTAGTTTGCATTTACCATGTACATGTTCCTTATAGATTATCACTACAGAAAAACCACATATAACACAGTCCCAGGTACAAATGCAAATGTAAAGTCTTTTCAATGGTGAAACTCCACATAGGAAGTTTTAAATAAACTGCTATAAACAAACATGGTGCTAGGATTATACCAATATTTAACACTTCAGTATTATAGAAAGTATAGTGACTTACAATGTATATATTTTGAAATTCATTTAAAAATGACTTCTATGGATTATATTGGATGCATTAGCATTGCTCTCACATACCAATATCATGACATACACTTTTGTGTACAATGGATTTGACTATAAAGTACTTTTGCTACTCTTACAAATCACCTGTGCTGGCAATATAAATATTTCAAGGACGATTAGCTTCTAAAAATAGCAAAGTGAAGTAGAGCTAGAAGTCAACCTGACACCTTTATAAAATAAGACATATCTTCATAGAAAAAATGCAATGCAAAATATGTAGTAAAATGTAATTTGGACTTGTCAAATTTGTACTATTATAGTAATTTAAAAATGTATAACTTAATAGAAGCACTATAATATTAAGTAGCATATACCTCTAATTTTTTATATAAAAAAGATATAAAACATAAATAAATATATACACAGTTGATCACTATTTTGTTCTTATTAAGCACTGTTCATTATAAGTAACTTAGGCATAATGAACACACTAGCCCATAAAATTCATAAATATATAGCTAGAGATTTTATGTTAATCACTGATAAATAGATAAGCAGGAGAAAAAATGCATAAGGTGCATCTAAAGTTTTAAATCCTTTTTTTCTCTCTTCGAAGATGCTATAAAAAACAATTTTCATTCATCATGCTATGATGATTGATCACATTTTCCATCTTCTTGGTGGAATCAGTATAATTATAAGGAAAGTCTGAATAAATTGGCGAGTAGCTAAAATATCTTAACACCAAGGTCCCTTTGAAACCTCAAACCATTGGCACTTGAAAGTAGTTACAGACCAGGACAAGATAGCCTACTTTAAGGTCTCCCATTAGACTTTGATGTGTTCTCACTGTCAATCAGAAGGAATCCCAGGAGCTAGGGGTAGCAGTACAATCCTGTAATCTATGTTACTGGAAAAGCGGTGACAAAGGGATTGCAAATTCCTGTGCAATTCATACTCTGTCTAAAAGCACATTGTAAAGTACTGAGGAGCTGGTGTGTACTGCATTGACTTCATGATAAACAAGGCATAGGAAAATGATGGAAGATTTATGAGATCGAATATTACTATGCCTGTCCAGATCACTAAAGACCTAGAGGTATGATCAATATACTCAATGCCCTCGTTCATTCTCACTCTGAAAAAGCCCAAGCCACCCACATCACGGCTAGTTTTGATTCTCCAACTTTCCTTTCTCTAGACCACATCTAGAAAACGACACAAAATAGACTTATTTTGATGCAACCCTTGAAAAGCCAAAAATTTTACATCACTTTTCAACTTCTTTCAGTCTTGCACTAGGACAGATATAAGTCTGATGGCTCTGAGGAAGAGGACAATCATGGAAAACAGAAAAGGAGAAATACAGAGGTCACAGCCAGACTGTGGACGGATAACATATAACCAGCGACAGTTACTATTTGCAGTTGCATATATAAAAACATGTACCATGTGTATGCACTGATTATTTTCATCTCCCTGTGAAAATATTGGCCAGACAATCTGGAGCAATGGGTAGATTAGTCAACTAAGACCAATGTTATAAGGATTAGTCTTTTATCTTAGTTCCTAATTTTATATAGATTACACAAAAATGACCCACTGACAATTATTTGTCACTAATTCAAGAAGTGGTATATGTATCCTACACATTGGTAATATTTTTATCTAGATAATAACAGTAATATAATAGTTTTGTGTGTAGGTAAATATTTTAGAATTTCATACAAACCTTGAATCACAAGGTTCAAGTCAATAAGTTCTTTGTTGTTTGATTGTTTTCCCAGGACTCAGGTAAATGGCAAGGATAATTCTGCACATTGCTTGCTTACGGCTTATAAGTTTAGATTGACTTCAAGGTAAATAAGGCATAGAAAAATGATGGAAGATTTATGAAATGTCTACCACTACAGTGGGAGTTATGCATTTACTATTTATCTGTTGCTAAATATAATCCTGCAAGAATTTTCATCTTTTAGATGAAAACTAGGTTTAAAGGGATTTTTAAGATTTTTTAAAGCTGCTGAATGGCAGACATACAAATCTTTACATCTCTATCTCTGTATCTTTAGCACTGAGCACAGTCTTTATGTGATAACTGATATTAACTAGTTTGTTGAGAAGGGTAACAGAGCTAGTAAGTGGCAGAGCTGATTTTTTTTTCAACATTTATTACTGACTTTAAAAACCTAATCACTCTGCTCTCAGAATATAGACAGGCAGGTGATTGAAATGTCTGCCTCACTTGCTCTCACATTTCCAAGATATCACATGTTATGAGGAGTTCCTTGATTGAAATTGGGTGCAGCTGGCAGCAGGACCTGCGCCAAGGAAGCAGATCCTTGTTCAGAATTTCCTTGTTGAGGTTCATACCAGTAGAGGTACTTTGCCATTCAGCACTTCCATAATATTTATATCAAATGACAATGATAACAGGTTATGGTAACAAAGTCATGGAAGTGCTGTGAGAAAGACCGGAACCAAATAATCTTATGTTTATGGTCATAGAAACAGTAGGCATTACAATTATTTGCTCTGAAGATTCCAACCAAGTTACTATTGAGAAAAGTGGATTCCATTTTTCTAAAGGGCAACTTCACTGGACATCAGAAGGGTAAAGAGGATACCATGAATGAACATGTTTGGGGAGAAAAATAGATTTTACTAAGTAACATACATTTTAGTTCTACCACTTGATGGTTCAAATTATTCGTTGAGCTGGTGTTGGCAGGAACACTAATAATTTCTGTTCTATTTGAGCTCTAATCATTGGTTCATTTCTCTATTTATGAACAATCTGGATATCAAAACTGATCATTAAAGCCATTTCTTTTCTGCAAAGTTAGAAAGGGCATCACATAAGTTAAAAGAAGAAAAGTAGAAAAGATAATCTCAGCCTTGGAAAACCTCAATATTACTTGGGCTGCTATGGATAATCAACACTAAGGTGATTTAGGTAGTCTAAATATAAAACAAGATAAATTGTGTAGTTAGTACAAACATAAAGTAAGCATACTAACAATTTTTAAAGCTGTTTATTACTCAGAGTTTCTGATATCCTTTCTCTGTCTTTCTCTGCCTGTCTCTGTCTGTCTATCTCTCTGCTGTCTCTGTCTCTGTCTCTCTCTCTGTCTCTCTCTGTCTCTCTCTCTCTCTCTCTGTCTCTTTCTCTGTGTGTGTGTGTGTGTGTGTGTATTTGTTTGCCTAAGTATTCACTCATATAATAGGCCCCAAAACAAAGCTCAACCAATAGCTTGTCCATGTTTAAGGATAACTAGTACATAGGAGGTATATGTTTTTAAAAAATTAAAAATATTGACTATTAGATGATGACATCCATTACATCACTATTTCTGCTATTTTAACTAACCTCTAACACAGTAATTTTACAGTGTCTTTTTGAATATGAATTCGTGTATATTAATATATGTACAATTATATTTTTTCTGAATACCAATATTAAATGAATCACCTCTCATGATCAGCTAACTCCACACTAATATAATTACTAAAACAAAAATAAATTGTGAGTTAGACATGATGTTAAAGGGAATTAATGTATAAAGACTTGTTCTGTAAAGGTTGGATACTTTATATATGTTGTTTATTTAATCCTCAAAATAATATAATAAATATTTTTTTATTTTAAGTAAAAGCTATAATCTAAATGACTTTATATTTGTGGATAATTTTAAAATCGTAATATTTATCACCAAATGTTAAGACTAGAAGAGCTGCATCAATACCTGGATTAAGAAAGGATTTAATAAATGATTGATAAATCTTTAAAACAAAGTGTTTCTCTGAAGATTTTACTTGCAAGTTAAAAGCTATTTCTGCCTTTTAGAGACTTGTTACAGCTGAGTATACCAAATGCATTAACTTTAGAGGAACATTTGAAAAAAACACCGAAGTTATTTATCCTATTTACACAGAGAGCATGCAAAGAATGCATGCTCCAGCTTAGGAACAGAGGCTGGATTCAGAGACATTGTAGTTACAATGGATTAAATGGGCTAGTTAAAAACCTCAAGTAGCTAATTCTTTTCAGGGCTCACTACCCTGTAGTATTCAGATCCCCCCTAAGCAATGACACACAAAGCTGTGTCCTTTCCCTTTGCTATAAGAACCATGAGACTATAGAGAGATTAACACTTTCATTTTAATATAAAACCCATGTTAGGGAAAACTTTAAACTGTAAAAGGGAACCTATGTAAAACTTCAAATTTTAGTTTAGCATCTAGTGAAACTCAAAAATATTAAATTGTAAGTTGGACAAAATATAGGTTACCTTCCCATGTTGAACAAATACTTCATCTAGAAAAAATTTTTTAAAGGTACATATTTTCTTAATTCTCATAGTGAGGTAACTACCAGGAACACTACATGAACAATGAAATACAATCTATTATGAGTTTAATCAATACTTTCTGTAAAATTACCTTTTTGTGAAAGCTGGCATGTTGTTCATTTATATTTAAGAAGGAGTGTGTGTAATGAGAATGTCATGTTTCTAGCGAGAGATCACAGTTTGCATTTTTTTTGTATTAAAGTTTGTACATAGTAATAAACACCAATCAAAAACAAAGGATTGCTTCTTCTGGGAAAGCAAAGTCTGCTCTCTCAGATGCTCATTTTCCTCCATTAAAATCTTTTAAGTATGAAAAAAATGCAAACGAAATATATACTAAAGTGTGTTATTAATGATCCCATGTGCGTTTTTCCATATCTTGGTAAATCAAAGCATAAAATATCCAGGGGCTCTATTTAAAATGAAAAAGAAAAGCAGACAAATCCTTTAGGTTGCTTTCAGATTTCAGTGGGGTCTTTAAGAACTCCTACTGGAAAGCTTGTAAATGTATAGCTCAGTAGTCTATATTTTGGTACTTCCTGGTATTAACATTAGGTAAGAAAAAGCTACATCATCTCAAGGAGAAGGTTTCAAAGAAAGGATCCGTTATGAGTAAACGTAACTAACGTACTAACTAACCATGAGAAGTCAACAGAACTTACCATGAACTACAGGTGCTAAAAGCATCATGAGGATGAGCAGCTGTGGTGGCCACATGGCTGTGTTCTCGGAGGAGAATGTCTCAGGAATGGCTGTTCTGAAGTGAAACCAAAGCAATATACTTCTGGCTCCTCTTCTGAATTCCAAGATCAATGATTAAAAACCAAACACAAAAAAAGAAAAAGAAAGAAAAATTCCTCAAAAATAAACACTGCTATCCCAAGTCAGATACCTGTAAAACAGAACAAAAGAAGAAAAAAAAAAAAAGGAAGAAAAAAGAAAGGTTAGGATAAGTAATGAAGATACTCACATGTTAGTTTCTTGAATAATTTTTGTATTTTGTATCTAAAACACATTTCCCTCTTTTTCATTTTGATGGGCAGAGACGTCATGAACAAAAAGAATAAGCAATCTAAAAGGCATTACTTTTGAATTTATTACCAGTTTATATCCCAGCCTCAAGCTTGTGTGAAATAATTCTGTCTCTACTGGACAAATTAACTTCAATATTCTAATGTTAATATGCAAATCCAAATTTAGGGGGCTTGATTTTTACAAATATTTTCCCCAAATAAAATATTTACTTAGTATTAGAATAAATATTTTCACTTATCACCACTTTGTGTAAATTGCTTTTAAAAATAAGAGTTTTGAAATTCATGCTATTCTAAATACTGAGTACAAGATTTTAAAATATTTCTATAAGCTCATTGATTCAATATTTATGTTTATATTAGAAAAAATTCTTTATACTTTATTGTCTAATACTTCAATACTGACAATCAAGTTGAAGTACTGCCTACATCACAATTTTGATGACTCCATACCTAAAGCTGTATTCTCTTTATGTCATTCTAAACACTCTTTGGTATTGTTATTGGTGTTTTTTAGTTTGGTTTTGTTTTGTTTTTTGTTACAAGGCCTTAGGTTACTCAGCCTGACCTCAGAATGGATGGCCTTGAGCCCTTGATCTTTCAGACTCCACGTTCAAGGGAGTATAGGCAACCTCATCAAGTAAAAATTAAAATAAAATAGAATAAACAACTAGACATCCAATGAATTGGTAAAGCTCAACATGATTACTTTATCCAACCAACTCACCTAATAGAGAGCAGTGAACATTTCTGAAGTACCCATGGAACTGTTTCCTACACCGCTAGACAATGTGGGGTCCTGCAAAGATGTTCACTGTGTATTTAGGACACTAAAACTTTACACCACTTTGTCAAACTGGACTCCTGTGGTAGTCTTTTTTTTTAAAATTTGCCCATATTTACATGAAAAAAAAATCAGAAATATCGATCATGTTGTTTTCAGATTCATCGCCCTTGAATCTATCAATCTGCTACAAATTGGATCTTTATTTTAAATTCCTTCACTTGTTTTGAGCCCTAATGATTAAAGTGAATTTTCAAATTTTTCAGATATGGAGTATAAAACAATAAAATATCTAAAAAGGTAATTTTCAAAGTAAATATGTTTACTGAAGAATGTATTACAGTTGATTGAGCATCATTAATATGAAATTACAAATTTAAAATGTTTCAAACTCCAAAATTATTTGATCATTTCATGACACCAAATGCGTGAAATTCCATACCATAGTCAATATGGTAGTTTACCATCAGGACACAGCAAATAGAGAGTACTATATAGAGTTATCATAATACTATGTGCACAAAAGAGAGATGATACATAATGAATTTTATGTTAGAACCTAGGTCCTGCCCCAAGATAGCGCATTAAGCATATGCAAATATTCCTAAAACTACAAATATAAAATATGAAATATAAAACACTTAGGTCTATTAAGAATTTTGAATAATACATATTTAAGTTTTAATGGGCTTCATTTTGCTAGATTCAAAATAAAAGTTTGTCTTGAAATGCTTGATTTTATCATGAGTCAAACATTCAGATTTTTAAAATATAGTTGTAGCACAGATATTAGCATCGACTGGGAGCCAGCCACCTTATCTCAATTACTTGTCCTACTGGCATTTGTTAACCTTACATTACCTTTTAATATTACAGTGCTTCCGTTTTCCTGTTCAATTAAGAGAATATTACTTAATATGTCTTATGCGTATAAATAACAAGTTTAACAACCTTCAAAAATGCACACATGTATGTAATGGGTAGAATATTACTGACATGATAAACACTATATGCTTCATATGTAATAACATACCTTAACTATTTAGAATATGGTAAAATTAATATATAGTTAAGATAAAGTTTTGTAGCTTTCATGTTATCAGTAACTCATCTAAACAAACTCATTTTTTATAAAAAAAAAATATAAGGAACTTCGATTAAGACTTTTGGAAAACAATCCTGTACAAAAGAATGAACACAGAAAGATTAAAGATGTTTTAAGTCATGTATCACAGCATGCGCTATGCCTGTGAATTACTGAAGACTATTCCAGAGTTGTCAGCACACACGTAGCAATGTATCACAACCTATGCCTTAAGGACAGATGTGTTGTGAGGCTTGGGAGCCTTGGGACTGGGAGGTGAGGGCCAGTTCCAGAACAAGAGAGGGGTATGTCCAAATCCTGGAAATCTCGTCCTGAGATCAGAGGAGTAGGATTATATCCTTGGGTTTGCATGAAGTATCTCTAGTACTCTGGCCCCTATCACCCCTGCCCAAAGTTTTAAATATCCTTTGTTTCCCCATAAAAAAGCTGCCTCTCTGATGCTGCCTGCCTCCAGCCAGTTCCATGCTGTGCTCACTGGAGCCTGAGGTCTCTTCACTCTGGGCAGTTCTTGCCTCCCCTCCCCCATCAGAATCCACCAGCTGTGATCTGTAAGAGGCAGAGAGCCCTTAGGACTGCATGGCAAGAATCTGACCTGTGCCAAGGACAAAGAAGTGGGCTTCAGGCAGGAATCTAAATTTTAGGCTAGAACAAAGAAGTAATTTCAGGCAGGAATCTAAATCTTAGACTAGAACAAGGAAGTAGGCTTCAGACATGAAAATGACTTTGGGCTAGGACAGGGAAGTAGGCTCAGATATTTTGGTCATCCTGATAAGCCCTTAGAAACAGTGATCATGGGAGTGTTTACATAATCGTGTTTAATGCCTTGTTTTTTCTTTGACTATTTGTGTTTATTGTCTTGCTTGTTTCTTGACTATTTGCATCTATTGTATTGCTAGACCCTCACCTAGAACCGACCTTAATACATGCATATAATTAAAATGCTATAAAAGCAAAAAGGAGGAGGGGGGATGGGATAAGGGGGGTTCTAGGGAGGGGAAGAAAGGGATGACATCTGAAATGTAAATAAATAAAATATCCAATAAAAAAATAATAGCCCTTCAAAAAGGGAAGTGAACTGGAGCCTGAACAGCAATATATAACATATTTCCACCAAAATGAAACCTTCCTCAAATTGTCCCTGGCATTAGTTGCTATCAATGGTGTTCTAAGCATATTGGGGGTTTGGTGCGAAAGTGACTCAGCAAGGAGAACAATTGAAATCTCACAAGCCCTCGACATCCACGTATTTTACACACATCTTCCGCACCATTCCTTAAATTTACAGTTGGTGGAGCTTGGCTGGGAAATGAGCAAAGAGTAGCAATGAATCCCATTTTTCAATGAAAATTCAGAAACTAAAGTCTCAAATTCACGTTTAAAACAAATCTATCTGCGCCAATTCAAATGACATGTGCGCTCTTGTATGGTTGAGACAGCAAGCCTGCAGTTGAATCCTCTGCTTACAGGTGATTCAAACACTAGAAATGCCCTGTACTGCTTAAAAACTAAGAATTAAAGGCGACCTTTCTCTTCTTAAGTATTTGTTTGAGGTTAATGGATATACAAAATAACTACTAACAAAATTAAACTAGAAATAAAGACTTGAATGTTTTACTCATATATTTTAAAAAATAGTTCTATCCTCCTTTGGAGACTTATAAGGAACAAAATCTAATCTTCTGTAATGCTTAGAAATAGTTAATAACTTTGTGCATGCTACGTGTGCACGGAAACATTTGTTCACATTAAAACATTTGTTCACATTAAATGAGAAAGAAATGGTAGTTGGAGAGCGAATGGTTTGGAATAAGGGCAAAATTGGAGATTGCAAATGACAACATATTGCAGAACTGTAGCCATGTGGCAGGAGCTCAAAAAATATAATGTGGAAGGTCTACTAAAATGGAATAGAGAGTGGTTCAAAGGTAATGCAAAGAAAAGTGAATTTAAATTCATGACATGAAATATGTCATACACGAAATAACTGGCATCTGCCTCTAGGACAAGGGCAAAGTATTTAAAGAGAGCACATTCATTAAAATATTGTTGCATACTGCTCAAAACTTTTCAAACTGTTTTTAAACTTATGTATCTGAATTTTAATCCCAATATAGAACTATATACAGTTGTTCTGGATATCAGCAGATGTTGACATATTGAGTCACTGAATTCATAAATCAATTGTATTTAAATCCAAATATGACACTAGAAAAATAATGTATTTTTCCAGAATTTCATGACATTTTTTTCAGACATCCAAAAGATCCTAATACTGCTTTGAAGTTAATATGCTATTTAAGGTAAAAATTTATTCATCAGCATTAACAAGACTTTCAGACGGGAAGGTATTATTATGAATTTGGCTGTGAGGTCTTATATTGATAGATATATACCTCATAACACATTCAATCAAAAATACATGCAGAAAAATAATTCATCATATGTATATATTTGACTTAAAATGGATGATGGTTTAATTTCTTTTATTTATTCAAATAGTTCCAATAATTAATCTCATCTACTATCATCAAGCACAAAACATCACAAAACAAAATTGGACCATAAGATGCATCATAAATGGAGGCCACTCTGTAATTATTGAAGAACGTAAGAATCATCTCTAGGTCTATTTTATTGGAGGCGCCAAATGATCTACACTCTCTATGCCTTATTTTTCATATCTGAATTCAATACTTATTTTACCATGTGGTCTAAGAATTAAGTAAAAGTAATATATATTAATAACTTATGATGATCCCTGGAAAAAGTAGGAATTCAATAAGGAGAACAAGCCCTTGTTCTCACTTAGTGATGGGATTTATGTTTGAAAGTTGCATTATGAATGGTAAATGAGATTGCCCCTGTGTGTCAGGGAGCTAGAAGGGTTGTGGAATTTCTGAGCGGAAAGGGGAACAGAATCAGAGGCTGCCATGGTTTTAGAAGGTTCAGTCGATCATGCTATGACGAAGAGAAAAATGGAGAAAAAAAAACTCCTTGGACAATTGAAGTCTGTAAGATAT
This sequence comes from Mastomys natalensis, assembly GCA_021653895.1. NCBI lineage: Eukaryota > Metazoa > Chordata > Mammalia > Rodentia > Muridae > Mastomys > Mastomys natalensis. The sequence goes on along the minus strand of JAJTUV010001817.1, from coordinate 64,252 downwards.
CTGCCAGAGTTAGTGTGGAGGGCCCTTTTAAGTACTGAACTGTTATTTAAAATATAGATTATTTGGCCCCAAGAACCATAAGAAATATCACTGTTGTCGACAGGATTTTTTCGGTGTAGAAGAATATAATAAATCAGAAGAGAATATCAAAGAGTTTAAAAAGACACAGGAAAAAAAATAACAAAATTGGGAAGGTGGAGGAAATTCAAAGAAAATTATGGCATATTGGGTGGTATTTGTAGTGTCTTCATTCTTCCCTGTAAGCTCTGATTAGCTTCAGAGAGATCAAAACAAGATATCAAAATTCAATGAAATTCTAAGTTCATTTTTATTTCATTTATTTTCAAGTGACTTTAGTGTTAAATTTAATTTTAAAGTGTCAGTAAACATCCAATGGGCAAAGAAATGCCAAAAGTCTACATTTTTGAAATGCCTAACAAACAATGTAATGGCATGTTTGGATAAGAAAGATGCCTATCTCCATAATTACATTTTAAATAATTGCACTTATTTTTGTTAGAAAACAAATCATCAAGGATGGCAATGTGAATGAGAACTTTTCTTGAACAAAAGTCCGATTTAATTGTCTTTCTGACAGTGTTATGTTCTAGTAACTGCTTGTTAATATAAGGAACAAATGTGAATTTAGTGAATATTGCTATTTTGGGCTTTAGGGAGTACATCTTTCATCCACCAAACAGACTGATATTTTCTACAGGATCACTTTCTTGTGGAAATGCCCTTGAGTTAACCTCTCTTGAAATCCCACAAAGCACTAGGATGGAACTTATTTCCAAGATAATCTGAATTAGATAAAGATCTGTCGCCATTGATATATTTAACCATAAATCAAAGCAACTAGTTTTAAACTAAAGCTACACCAATAACCTGTGCAAATATTATGGAAAATAATTCAATTATCAACAATCAGATCATTCAAAATGAAAAAGGATGGATGTAACATTATATTCACAATGCTCAGTATAAATGCTTTGCTCTTTACAAATAAAAAATATAGGGTCAGGAAAGGTCACTCAGAGGTAAAGTGTATGAGGTCAGAGGTTCAATTCTCATACGCCAAATGAACTCCTAGATTCTCAAAATTTTCTCAGAATTTTGAGAGATACTTGAAGAAGAAAATGATCATTTAAAGCTCAGACAAAAATTACTAATTCTTTTGATACATCATTTATAGAACTTTTTTCTATGATAAATACAAATCAAAAAGGGTAAGTAAGCTACAGATTGGAATATTCAAAATATAACAGAGAGCTGTTACAAACAAATAAACCCATGTGAAGTAGCAACATGGACCAAAATTTAAAGAGTCAAAAAGACAGAAGTCCTCTTAAGGGAAACTAAGCCCTTTACTTCCCTTCCTATGCTGCCACTGTTCTAAGAATATTCCACACACTAACTCACTAGTCTGAACCATAAAAACATAGTTACTCCTCTAACATTCCCCTAGAAAGAGGCTTTTTAAATTCTATCTGCAAATGAGGAAACTGAGGAATAAATATGATGGAGTACTTAGTCTTAAATTAGTACTTTAATTCTTAAAAGATTATGCCTAAATTTGTGCCTGAACAATCCAGGCCTAAGGTTTGTTCTGTCTAAAGGGTTCCATCAGTCCATTTAAATAACGATTCAGCATCAGAGCTAGTGAAAGGGATGGAGCATCAGTCATACTGTCATTGCTACTTAATTTACATGTTATCGTGTTATAAAAAGATAAGAAACAACTCATAAGGAGATAAACAGTCTGCTTTAAGCACAGAGCCTCAATAACTTTTCTATTCAATAATTGCCATCTGACACAAGACATGTATAGTGTTCATTTTCACAGACACTAGCTACCAAGATCTACTGTATTCATGTTTTCTCTGAGTGTAGAGTAAGACCACTTGTTTCAGTGGTGGAGGAATCTAGAAACTACTGTCTTGGAAATCCTCAAGAAGAAAGTAAAGTGCCTCATAAGTTACAGAAAAACTTAAAAGGGCAACAACATTAATGTCCAACTAGAAGTTTTGAAAGAATTTTAAAATGTCTTAATATAATTTCAGTGACCATGACTTTATTTCTGTTATTAAACATCCCACAGTGGGAACTAAAAATATTTCATGCCTTATGAAAGATAAGGAAAGTGTATTTCATATCTCTTATACAAAAATCTCAGATGTTTAACCATTAATAGGTAATTACTCTGTGTGTGTATGTATGTGTGCATTTGTGTGTGTGTTTGCGTGTACATACATGTATGTGTATATGTGTATGTGTGTTTATATGTGTGCATGTGTGTGCATGTATACATGTATGTCTATGTGTATATATGTATGTGTTGGTGTATGTTCACGTGTATATATATGTGGATATGTGCATGTTTTGTGTGTGTGTGTGTTTCTCTGTGTGTGTGTGTGTTTGAAGATTGATTATGATTAGGAAAGATTGTTCCTGCTCTGGGTTGAGTTTCACTTCCAGTGATTTTGAACAAAACTGCCTGCTTGGTCCACAGCTATGACATAATATCCCCAAAACTTGTACCATAAGCACAACTACAGCATTTGATTTAAAACCAATCATCTCATTTCCTCCTAAGAACTTCAAATGCTATCATTATCAATGCAACTGATACCATAATAAAGATTAGAAAAACCTTATCTCCTTTTAGGGAGATAAAAACCTGTAAAACAGGTAGCATGAACCACGTCAGTCTACAGTGTGGATTTTGTGAAAAGAAGCAGTAAAAACAATTTTTCTAAAAACAATAGCGGTTCTAAGTAAATGAATTAACATCACAATCTAAAATGTAAAAATTGCAAAACTGGAGAAATTGCTGTCAAATCCACTGCATTCCAACTCTTCATAGGCAAGAATACATATACTGTCTGTTAAGACTTTCAAAAGGAAGAAGAATAGAAGGGAAGAAACAGCTCTTGAGAACATTACTTTGCCTTAGTTACCCTGTGTTTCAGTTACCATTTTCAGTCAGTACTAAATATCTTCTTCACATAAACAACTTGAATTTCAAACATTGATTTCACATTTTATAAATTTCCAATAAGTTATTTTTCAAAAGATTTTATGTAGCATTAATATTTTTGTAAAATTGAATGCTGTGGTGTGTGTTTGTGGTGTGAGAGAGACAGAGACAGAGGAGAACAGAGAAGACAACATGACCACAGAATGAACCTAAGATTTGGTAAACAAGTATTCTATTGTTGATATATGTATTCAGAATCTCTCTCTCTCTCTCTCTCTCTCTCTCTCTCTCTTCTCTCTCTCTTTCCCTATCTATCTCTACTACACTAATTTGTTCCCATAATGATCTTGAACTTCTGATCTTTTTTATAGCATTTAAAGTAGCTGGATTTATATGTCTGTTTCATCCTCAATTACTAGGAAGTTCTTAAGAAAGTATATCAACATCCAAAGACAGTTACTTGAGAGTTTTTTTACTGAAGAAAAGAGAGTATGTATATGATATATTTAAGATACTCTGTTCTTCAAGTTATGAAGGCAATGTGTCATATTTTGTGATTCACAACACTGTACAGACAATCTTACGATAAAAAATTCACTATCGTTAGTATGCATTAGCAACCAAGCAGGTGAGAAAATACACCTCTGGAAATTATCTCATCTAAGCCGGGAGCCCCAAGCCAGGTCTCAATTAAACACCTTTGTTAATGGCCCATTATGGAATATCAATGCCTAAAATACCTACAGGGAGCGAGGGACCTTGATTGTCAACAGAGAATTTCTAAGGTTGTATCATATGATGCAATACTTCTGCTTCAACTTTGGTTTGATTTAGAGTCTTACTGCTAAAAAATAACACAGCAAAACTTACCAGGACACTGTTTGCAACCAAATGCATCAAAATATTATATAGTAATTAATAATTAGCATTTAGAAACAACTAATAAATTCAAAAGTGCTCATTTTAGAAAAGATAGGATTTAAGATAGCTGCCTGAGAGCTCCCAGAGACTGAGCCACCAACCAAAGCGCATGCACGGGCTTGTTCATGGCCCCGGGCTTAATATGTAGTAAAGTGTTGTTTTGTCTAGCCTTAGTGGGAGAAGATGGGCATAATCAATAATCATGTGAAAATGTAATTCCTCAGGGTGAGGGATACCAAGGAGGGGTGCACTCTCTCAGAGTTGAAGGGGAGGGGGTGGGGAAAGAACTCTGCAAGGGGGGGACCAGGAAGGGTGCAACATTTGGATATAAGTAAATAAAATAATTAATAAAACAACAACAACAAAAAGATAGCTACCTGGCTGTCAATCTGTTTCTCAGATTAAAAAAGAAAACAATATTAAACATAAAGTTATTATTTTAAGTCTTTAAATATTAATATTTATTTTATTTTTTTAAGGCTACCTATCAATTATATACAATTCAGTACAAATCATACTGGCCATGAAATATATTTCTGCTTAGTTTTATTTCACTCATTGTAATAATACAAAGAATACTGAGGAAGAGATTGGCATTGCAGATTCTGGAAGAAGGAACCAGTATATTGTTCAAAACTTGCCCTTGACTATTAAGGGGTTAATTTAGATGCAGAATAGAAAAGACAATGTAAATAGATCTCCAAACGAGCCTATGCTTGCTCTGTTTATTTTGCTTCTGTCTGACAGAAGTTGACCAGCAGCAACATTAGAACACACACCCAAGGAACCCAGACCCAGGAACAATGCTGTAAAACGTTTTGAGAAAACAGTGTGCCAAAATGCAAAGAGAGTATGTACAGCTCCTAAAATGGTACTTCCTAAATAGAAAAGAGTTTTATATATTGGTTTGGACAACATATTAGAAAAAATTTATTAAGTAAAGGAAAATACACCAGACCATTTTTTTATGCTCATTATTGGAACATATTACAATAAAACACAGGATTGCCATACATACACTAGCTGGTATATATGTGTATGTTTACATATGCTTAATATAAATCCAGATGCAACCACAAAGGATGGCATAAACCCATTTGTTACAACAATTATATTTTATCAAATAAACTGTGAAACTGAAATGTTAAGCAAAAAAGTATGTGTGGATTTTTATAATCTAGGGTCACCATTATTTAAAAGTGTACTTTCTATATCTGATAGTGTATTTTATATTAGCAAAATCAATCAATGGGTACCAAATATTGGCCATTTCATTTATAGAAGTAGAGTGAATTATTCCTGAAGAGACATGTGTTACTATACTCTTTATGTTGTAGATAGGTTAGCAAATAATTTAAGCATAGTAGTCTGATTTGAGACAAAAGATGTTTTGATTAGCGAAAGGATGAAGAAGTAAAAAGATAAGCCAGTCTTGTTCAGGGTTAGAGGGAGTACATGAAGAACTTAGCACAGAAAGAGACACACAGGTCTCACCTACAGGTCTTTGTACTTCCCTCTTTGTATTACCTATTCTTTTCAAAGCATAATACTTGGGGATTGTAGTGAACTCATCTCACTTAGTAGACTTGTATGGTGATGGCTCCTACCAGTTTCCATCAGATTACAAAGTATGCTATATGGTTATCTCATGTTCCATTTGATCCAACTCAATCCAAGCATGAGCTCATTCTGAATAAAGATGTGCAAGTGAAATGCAGAAATAAAGCTTGAAAGTATCTGGGGAAAAAAAAAAAGAGGGGCTGTCCAAAATATTTTGACAAAGATTATAGTTAAGAAAACTTCAGGAAACTCTCTCATAAAATTTTATGTTCTTAATTAAGACATTTCCTAGAATGGTTTAATTGCTTCAGTTTATCAAATGGCACTGTTTTGATACGTGAAAGAGGCTTGTTTTTCATCCTTTGGTAAGACTGTTTTATGTTACACAGTTTAGAAAATACATTGGCGTTTCTGTAAGTACATCGCTTCTTTGCTCAGTTTTCTCAGTAGATCTGTGAATCATAAGGACAATTTAGGAGCACCTAGCCTCCAACGTAACCCCAATTGCCAACCTGTGCAGAAAGATATATGTTGTCATTGTTTATCGCTTGACTCCAGCTAGAAACAAAGCAAGGGAGCACAGATTGACTGTGATGGAAAAATCTATCAGAACAAACCTAGCTGGCAGATTAACACAAGTGGGATAGCTGGACCTTTTAAGCTAATATTGAACTATCCCCAAAATTTATTGTGTAAGAATGATAGAAGAAGGATCTTCAGAAGTATTGAAACTATTTTGTTTTAGAATCTTTTTCTTTAATACAGTGACTATATATATTTGCTAATTTACATCTTGTATCTCTTTTAAATGAACATTTATAGCTTCTGGTTTGGATTTTATTAACATAATAAAATAAGAGTGTTTAAGTAAATCCAAACGTACAGTACTCCTTTCAACTAGACATTATTTTAAAGACATTTTATAGTAAAATATTTTCTGAATTATGCAAGACACCTGCATTTTGAAAGAAAATATATTCTTGCTCTTATGAAGAATTACCAGAATCCTAAATTTTAATGATATGCTGTAGATGACTAGGCCTAGTAATAAACATTAGTCCTTGCAATTTTTCCTTTCTAAAGCTGACATTAGTAAATTAAAGATGGTAACTTTATTTTATGTAAGAATAGGTTGACCATTTTATCTATAGACAAAGTTGTGACATCTAAAATGAAATGCATTAATTTTATTCTTTTTTTTACTATTATTGAAAATGCATATTATAACATCTTGCTTCATAGTTGAATAAGGATATGTTATAAAGTCTTCATAAAGGGAAATATTTTTATTTAAGATTATACTCTCTTCAAAACATAAACATCTACATGCAATTTATTTATTTTATTTAATGACTTCTCAGTATATTGTCCTGAGCATTATTTTTCTCAGGAAACTATAGTGTTTTTTTTCCACATGAAAGTCATGCATAGTTGTGATGTTTTCTGCTGGCCCTTTAGAATTAGTCAATTTTGAGTTGTTTTCCTATAATTCTTATTTTACATGTGAAGAGGCTCACATAACATACAACCAGTACACGCATCATTAAGACTGTCAGAGCAAGATCACCTTCATGCTCTATTCTTTTCCGATTTAAAAATGTTTTTGTATGTTCATGTCACCAAAACTTGAAATCAATAGGTAATTTTATTGAGGAAGAAGAGATGCATGACATGTTTCAGATATACCCTGCCTTTGAATTAATTAGGTCATTGTAGTAATTAAAGTATTGACAATTATACACTATGAGACCCGGGAATCCAGAAACCAATGAAGGTTATTATTTCAGCCTTTAAATTACTAGACATGTGTTGGATATATTTTAATTTTATGATTGCATAGATTAGTATTAATAATTAAAAATTTCTCAGCCAATAAGCTGGTATCTTTTATACTTATACAGAAGTGGAATCAATGGTTGTATCTATACATTTATGCACATACATATCTGTTTGTAATAGCAATAAGAGAAAAGAATCTTTCAAGTTGAAGTGGGACATGGAAGAGAGATATTCAGGAATGGCTGGAGAAAGTAATGTAGTTCTATTTCAATTAAAAACATATTTAAGAATAGAAAATAAAAATCTTTTGACCTTCATAAAAATAGAATTCTGAATTGTATTTGCATTTCTCTGATGACTTGTGATATCATGCACCATCTCATATACTTTTTTGCCGGTATATCTTCTTCTGAAATATCTATGTAGGGTTTGAGATCATCTTAAAACCCCGTTTACTTTGTGGGTTTTTTTTTTTGATTGTTTGTTTTGTTTTCCTGAGAAAGGGTCCTGTGTAACCCATGCTTGGCCTAGAGATTGTTCCATTATCTGAGATGGCCTAACACTTGTGATCCCCATGCTCACATCTTTACTAATGGAATTACATGTTTGTATTACCATGCCTATCTAATCAGTTCACTGTTGCTAGTAAGTCACATGAGTTCCTAGTTTGTTTTGACAATAATGGATAGATAAATAAAATACAATGGGGCTACAGTGATGTTTCAGCAAGTAAGAACAGTTATGGCTGTTGCAGAGTAACTGGGTTTGTTTCCCAGCACCAGAGTCTCAGAGCGCCATATTGAATTCCCAAAATATTTCAGAGACATGGAAGAAAACACCAAGAAGAAGCCAAAAGGAAAAGGGAATGGATAACTGGAGAACGCCAAGGTTTCTCATGAGTAAAATACCTGACCTAAGTGAGACATTTGCTTTAATTCTAAGGAGCTTTAATATATACATTTTATAGCTCATTAGACCAAAAGCATCCATTAGCTTCCCAGAGACATGACCTCTCCGTTTCTAGCTCTCCTTCTCTCTCTGGCTTTGCTAGTTCACTGTGATCCAGTGAGAAAGCTAGGGTGTACTGACATTATTACCAAAACCTTGCTGACATCACTAGAGACATACTTATACGAATAACATTCAGTGTGAGCTTGTGAACTTTAAAATTAAACAAAGATCTAAATATTTAAAGAAAAAAGGTAGCATTAATCCTTCTCGTCTGGAATTATCCTCAGTGGTCATAAAAATTACCCTGACACACATCAACATTTTACAGGCTGTGGGAGACTGTTCCAAATGAAAGTGATTATTATTTTATGTTCTATTCTCCAAGCAAATTTATAAGGAGATAAAAATGAAACATGTGACTTCAGACATTTTATTGAGAAATTAACTAAAATAGTTTAATATATTTAAAAAGTACAAAGTCCATATTTGGATAATTATGGTCTGTCAGAGTAATGAAAACCCTTAAAACCTTCAAGCCTTTTTATAAGAGAAATAATGTAATATATTAAGCATTAGAAGGTAACTAGTCTTTCATCACTTCTTCAGTAGAAATATATGAGTACATACCATGCCAGAATAAAGTTCTTTAGAATAACAAACATAAAAAAGTTTTATAATATTAAGTTTAGAGATAATACCCTCAACGCCAAAATACACTTGTAAGATGCATTTTCATTATGATCAGCATCTAAAATTCCCAAATACCAGTGAGGAGAGGATTGAGTTAAAATGTCCTCCTTTCTAAGCCTCTGCTTCAGGGTCCTAGACACATTTCTAGCCGGGGCTGTATTAGCTAATGACTGAGATCATCTGAAGAAAACTGCAAACTACAACTGGAAAGTGATTTCTCCTACTTTGAGCTAAAGGGTACATAGTTCAAGTTCTAATCCCATTACATTCTGGACTAAGTACATTCATCCTGAGATTTATTTTACAGGAGGTTGGTATGTTTACTAACAGCAAGTTATCAATTGCATGGAGTCATGTTTGGATATGTGTATCATTGATAATTTATACAAAGTGCTATTGTCTATGAAATATAAATACTACTACATAATGGAAACAGAAAACACCAAGATAATACAGCTTGATAGCTTGTGGAATTCTCCCTGACACTGAAGCATTACAACTTATAGTGAAGCTCTTTTCTCTGTTAAGGCAAACAACTAGAATAGTATCAGTGAGTCCCTGAAACTGACTAGATTTACAAGGCCCCACCCTAGAATAAATAAAATAAAATAAAATAAAATAAAATAAAATAAAATAAAATAAATAAAAGCTCCTGAATCACTTTCAGACAAGCAACAGTATAACGAAAATCTAAGACATACGAATCCAGCTGTTGGGAAGAAGCTGAAATCAGCTGAGCTGCCTGGAAAAGGTTCCCACTAACTGAGGCACCTGGAAAGACACACTCCAACCTGTTGAGCTGCCTGCAGTCTATGAAGTATACTACAGTGGACTTTGGTGAACTTTCTGTTCCTGTTATTCCTCACCCATATTCTATGAAGTCACAAAATAAAACTAGCTGGTTTATCGAATTAGACTCTGGTAGTAAACAAACTTTGGTCCATCAAGGGCTCCCTACCTGGCATGGTGTTATTACGCTGCAGTTCCATAGGAATGTCTTGTCACACAACACCTGACCACATTGTCAAATCAAAACAGAACTGCATCTGCTGAAACCAAACCCAGACACTATTGCTGATGCCAAGAAGTGCTTACTGACAGGAGCCCAGAGTATTGCTGTTTCCTGAGACGCTCTGCCAGAGTCGGACCAATACAGATGCAGATGTACACAGTCAAACATTGGACTGAGTGTGGCGACCCCATTGGGGAAGGTAGGGCAAGGACTGAAGGAGCTGAAGGGGTATGCAATCTTATAGGAAGAACAACAATATCAACGAACCAGAGCCCCCAAAGCTCCCAGGGACTAAACCACCAACCAAAGAGTACACAGGGGGTTATCCATGGCTCCGGCTGGATATGTAGCAGAGGATTGCCTTATCCGGAATCACTGGGACGGGAATCCCTTGGTTCTGAGGAAGCTTGATGACACAGAATAGGGGAATGCTAAATCACTAAGGCAGGAATTGGTGGGCAGGTGTGGGAGTAACCTCATAGAAGCAACGGGAGGGAGGAGAGGATAGGGAGATTGTGGAGGGGAAACTTGGAAGGGGAATTAACACATGAAATGTAAATAAATAAAATAACCAATAAAAAATAGCAGTGATATAATTAAAAACAAAACAAAAAATAAAAACAGAACTAGGAGTAGTCTTGATGTAACAAGAAAACTTACTAATTGCTTCTGAAGACAACAACAGAATTCTTACATTGTATCAGAAATATATAACTATATCATGAATTCTTAAACTTCAAAGAGAAAGTTTTGGAATAATATCTTTTTGCTTATATCTACAAATCATTTCAATGGCTTCATGGACTTAAATTCCTTGGTGGAAGAGATGGGGGAAGGAATAAAATATGGAATGAAACAAGTATAACAGGACGATTCCACTTATAAAGCATCAGTACCCTAGAATATCTGTTGCATGATTGATTATGCTACGAAAGAATACAAAGTCCTGAATGTACAAGCACAGCAGTCAGCAGTATACTGGCTACTGTTTAACAATGCAACTCTGAGGCATTTTATGACCTAAACTGAGGACAGCTAAAAAATTGCCCCTGAGACAAGACAAATAGGAATATTGCTAACCTTCCAGAAGTTGTAGAGAAGCTGATTTATCCTAGAGAATCGAGCCTGAATTCTTAACTAAAATGCATGCACAAGATCAGGCCTTCTGAGATTAAAGACATCATCATTTTTCCACGAGAGCATAATCTGCAGACAGGACTATAGTTTCCTACACTACATGCATGTAGTCTATAAATCTGTAGAGTTCATAGAATTTAGAAGTCTCATTTATCCTTGATGTAATATTACCCAATTGAAACTTAAATACTTGAGATATGTCTAAGGAAACTGAGGAGTGCCAGAAGTTAACCTCAGCAGAAATTTGACAAAACAAAGAAAAGTTAAGATACATTTCTTAAATATTCATCATGACTTATACTTGGTGGATATAATTCATCATTCTTTGAAAACTCAGAGTGGCTTTGTTAACACTACCCAACTCTGCCTCTAACATGCACCTTGTCACAGCTTTTATTTCTTGTGACTTCAAGAAAGATATAGTACCATGGGGACCAGTAAGGAATGACTGAAGATAAATCACAGGTCTCTGTCAGACTATAGGAGATAAAATCTTCATTTAAGTAGGATGGAAGTTTTTCATGCCTCTTTGGGCTTAAGTTAGCATAGTACCATGTTAATGATATTCCAACTTATTTTATGATACTCGTTCAAGAATCTAATACATATTATTTTTCAGAGATTGAAGGAATCTATGAGACATGAGAGGAAATAAGACAATTATACAGCAAATAAACAATAAACAAAACAGGTACATTTCTTTAGCAGAAGTCTTAGATTTCGAAAACTCAAAGGAAGATATTTCTTTCATTCTCCTTTTCATTCTCCTTTTTTAATAGGTTGCTAAGTCAGCCTAAAATAACATATATTAGATAACTATGAGGAACACATGTTTTTTGGTAGAAGATTAATCACTTTAAATTTAAAAATGGAATTTTGTGATTGGAAAGCAGTGATCGAATGAAATGGGAAACTTATTTTCATGAGTTTAACCATCAACTCTAAAATCTTGTAGAAGGCAATTCGTCTTTAGAGATAAACAGGTGAAATACAATACTTCTACACTAACGTTTATGCTTTAATAAAGAATTGTTAATAGCCTCTGTGCTAGGCTTGCAGACACAATGGAATTTTTCACTTAAGAAGATCTATCAGGATGCTGATGAACTGTCATTTCTACATACATAGGAAAAGAAACTGTCGGCAATACACTATTAAAATGCCACACATAACGTTCCCTGCTTGTAATTGTTAGGTAGGCTTCCTTCAACAAATATTGTACATAAATATATTATCTCCTTCCATCCTTTTCATTTTCCTAAGTAGAAATTAATCAAATAATATGAATCTGTGAAAGATGACCAGGAAAACATTCTGGCTATCTCAGAATGTTGCTATTAGTGTTTTAGATCATCACTGAAAATTCAAATTCATTCTCGTAAAATATTCAACATGCTAGCTGGATGGTTTAAGGTATAGGCTCAAGTTCAAATCTGTACCGTTTTATTTCCATCAAAAAATAATCCATAGCTGACATATGCATGGATAGGCTTCACTGCTAGAATTTCCAGACATCATCACGCTCTTCACAGTCCTACCACAGTCCAGTCTGCTTTATTACTCTCCTGCCTTCACATCCTGGATAATAAGACCCAAAAGGACAGGTTCATGTTTTATTCATCTTTATGTCACCATCAACCAGCTCAAGGCTTGACATCTAATATGGTCAATAAATGTCTGCTTCACTAAATCAAAGTAAAATCCACCAGTGATTAAGGTTCTTAGTCACCAAAAAGGAACTAGAAAGTTTAAAGAAAAAAAATCACCTGTTTTTGAAAAATATTTTTTTTAAACTAGACAAAAGAGATATTAACAAAACAGCTATTTATTAAGTGCATAGACTCTGTCCTGTTATAAATGCAATATATATTTCAGGCTTGTCTTTTCCTTCTGATTTACCTGTTGTAGGATGAAATCATAATTCATACTGAGTCACAAGAATTTGAAGAAACGTGTTGAACACAATTCATTCAAGAACGAAGTGCTAGACGCATGCTGATGTACTTAGTCTCTGTCTAGAAGCTTCTCTTAATCATATATTCACTGCTTCCAATTTTAACAGAAGGAAGACTGGTTTTTATAACAAAAGTCTTTGATTGTGTTTTCTTTGCTGCAGTCACCACGCAAAGTACCGATGGCAGAGACCCGAATAAAAAAGGTACTTTTACTACCGGACTCTATCTTCTACATCAAATTATTTAAGAAAAAAATTATCCTTTAGCACAGAAGCACACACACACGTGTGTGTGTGCATAGGTGCACACTTATTAAATACATACCAGTGAACATTTCTTTCTCTTTTGCCAAAAGACTGACCTTCACGACAAATGAGCATTGGTTAAATTACCATATATTCTCTGTTCTCTAATTCAGCACAGGTTACTTCATTCACTGAAAATTTACTCAAAAAATGCATTATTAAATCCAATGTTTCGTTCATATATTTTCTTAATGTATTCATAGTACTCATAACACTATGCTCAGTCAGATTCCTCGACTCTAAAAAATACAATCATCTGTAAGGAAGAAGCTTAAATGATAAGAGCTACTCTTTAGTATCACCCTTATAAATGAGAAGGCTATGCCCTGAGGAGGTTAAACAAAGGCCCTTATGAAGAGACAACTCTTTTTTTTTTTTTTTTTTTTTCCGAGACAGGGTTTCTCTGTGTAGCCCTGGCTGTCCTGGAACTCACTCTGTAGACCAGGCTGGCCTCGAACTCAGAAATTCGCCTGCCTCTGCCTCCCAAGTGCTGGGATTAATGGCGTGTGCCACCACCGCCTGGCTTGAAGAGGCAACTCTTAAATCAAAAGTTTCACAAGTCTATCAGAGCACCCTTCAAACTGGATCTTTCCTTTTACTACCTCTGCTACAATACATCAATATTTCAAGTCTTACCATTTGGGTTAGTAACCTCAAAATGAACCCCATTGATTGCTATCTACACGTGTCACACCCATGTGTAATTATTTCCACTTAATGCTGGGCAGCACACATTCACAACCAATCAAAACTCAAGGAAGAGGTGAAAGGGCACTCCCAGGAGAACCAATAAAAAGTCTGCGGCTTCTTAGATATGCTTTGTATGTGTGCTGTTCTTTAACTGATAGTCCTTTGGATAATCCTATAAACTTGAAACGGGATCTGGACTTGATGTGCCTTGTGTGACACTGCAGCCCTGACCAAAGGTGGTACTACAATCACAGGAGAGAGAATAAGTCAGAAATGTTGCCCCAAGGGACATTCAGACAAACTCATGACTGCCAGAAAAGAAGAAAGCATGCTTTAGAAGCTAGCTTACACATATTTTTTTTTCCATGAAGTAATAATACAGTGTCCTATTTGGAGAGCAGTAAACTATAGTTCAAGTGTGTCTCGAAACCAAGGAATTTTGTATTGTTTGATACCATTGTTTTTCTCTGAGCATATCTAGGTCATCCTTTTCTTCCAGCATTTGTTAACCAATCAATGTTTTAAGGATGAGAGAAGAGTATGTTAACCAGTCTCCATCGACTTCTCGAGGTCCAGTATCCCCTCCTTGTGTCTATAGATCAGTTCAATCGTTCGGTGACTATTCTCTACTATCCCTGAATTCAGAAACTGGGCAACACAAATACATTCAGTGATTCCCTCTACTACCAGGACGTTCAGAACCTCAGCTTCAGCAAACAAATATTCTAAAAAGTATTCACAATCAACAGAAGGTCTCTTCAATAACAGCCTCACAAAATAATCTGCAAAAATGCCTAGCTGTTCCTCACTGTATCCAGCCTGGTTTACAGAATGAGTTCCAGGATTGCCATAGCTACCCAGAGAAGCTCTGTATTGAGAGAGAAAGAGAGAGAGAGAGAGGAGAGAGAGAGAGAGAGAGAGAGAGAGAGAGAGAGAGAGAGAGAGAGAGAGAAATATATTGCAGGACCCGAGCTTCACAAAAAACAAACAAACATATAGCTAATTTCAATTGGTTTAAGGATTGAATCTCATTTCTTAAATGCACCTAAAAGACCAAAACGGAGGGCAGAATCTACTTTGGAAGTAAAGCCCATGTGGAAGGAACAAGTTGACGACCTGCACACTGTTCTGCTGCTGTTAGTCCCACTACAGCTAAATACAGTGTTAGCTACAATGGGAGAGTCCTTTAAAAAGAGGAATGGATTTTCTTTAACATATATTACAAATCCTGTGTTCTAAAACATCTATGAAACTTCCCAGTACAGACCTGGGAACAGTATTATGAACATTTTGAATTTTGGATACTGAGCTAACCTAAAAGGTAAGACTGAAGGGCTGAATTTATATCTGGCACCTCAGGTAGAGGATAAAACAACAATAAAAAAGCCCTCAGGTGGGAGAAGCCCACTTACTTTAGCCTGTTTTATCTATATTTTTATTTATGAAGTAAAAATTTGACATGATATTATTTTTCAATGGCGTGTAATCATGATCAAGGGTCTCTGGTCAGCTTGAGCACGGTGAGCATGTCTTTGGAAGGCCTTGCCTTCCTCATCCTTGGTTAAAACCATAGCTTACATTCCTCAAGCTAGCCACCAGGGTCTCTTCTCTTATTTGGCTCCTGCCTCCTGAGGCTGACTATCAACCTTCAGCTACCAAAGTACTGAAGTCCAGCAATCAAACGTCACCTTTGCCTCAATAATTAACATGTCCAATTAAAATTAAATATTGCATTCTAACACGGGGTTTATACCTTTGTAAAGTGCCATCTTTCTATGTGTCACATCTGTCTCCTCTCTATCCAGACTTAGTCCTTTGTCCCACGTCAGGACAAATAGCCCCCTCCCTCTCTCTTGCTTGTTCTCTTCTCATTTTCTCTCATTCTCCGTCTACTGTCTTTGTCTCTTATGCCCTGTCCTCTGTCTCTCTGGGGCAAATAAATATCCTTTATGCAGAGAACTTCGTCATGGGAGTCCAGAACTCATAATTTTCCTTTTCCATGATACAATTTCTTACTTTTTGACACACATTGAAAGAAGGAATTAGAAATATCCTAGACTTCTGAAACAAGGCACCCATAACTGTAAAATATAGAAGATTCATATAATTCAGTGTATTTATCATTTTGATCCAAATCAATTTAAAGTGTGCTTAAAAATATTTAGTCAGGAATATAATTTTCATAGATAAACTAAGAGAAAAGTTTTAGAATAAAACAAATCTATAAATGCCTGAGAGTCACAGGCTTCTACTAGAGACACAGACTTGCATCAGTTAGACAGATAAAACTGCAAGCCCAGTGGAAACTTCAAAGCAGAACCACACAGGTCATAAAAGAGTCAACAACCATGTCTTCATGTGTCAGAAAAGTTTTAAATCTAACAAATGAATACGCATGCATGCTCATCCCAGCTCAGAACACACCAGCAAAGGCCATTTCACTTCATGGTCATCATTTAAAAGTCAGATGCTGTTATCATCCATCACAAAGACCAGAGAATAATAGCTCAGAATAATAAATAGTTTTTCACGAAAGCATTCTGTAGGCAAGATATGGTAGAAGAGAATTGATTCCCATCAGGCAGGTGGGCAGCGGAGCCGGGACTCCGAAAAATGTAGTAATTTCCTAAAGAGGTCAGAGGGCCGAGTGACGGTTAATTACTTATAGTGTCAGTAGTACTTTTCCATAAGAAAGTAGAGCCTTCCAGTGCTCTCCAAATTGGGACAGCATCCTTACAATGTGTTAAGCATAGCAAAGACAACAGACTGCTGATTGAGTCTCATCCAGGGACATGAACAGAAGGGAAATGGTTAATTCTAACTGTTCATATAGTTTTATCAACTTAATTAATTGCGGTTTTCATTTTAGTTAATATTTAAAAGGGAGAATTCTGTACCCAAGGGGGTAAGTTTGATAGACATCTGAGGTCCATTTGTTGAGTTGGGAATGTGGGCTCTGTAGCTTGCCAGCTACTGTAGGAGCCCTTTGTAGAGTCCGTTAAACAGAAAACAAGGACGTCACACAACTGTTACTAATTACCCCCTGCTACGTCCAGCCACTCCTGGAAAAAAAAATCTCAGTTCTAATTCTACTTGCAGAATGCAAATCTGCAAGCCTCTATCTTTATTTTGGTCGAAGCATCTCTAATGCAGCGAAAGAAAGGTATCCATACAGTGAATTATTGATCTAAATTCTAACATCCTTCTCATCACAGACCATTGAGGACACTTTCAAAAAGATTTTTTGAGGAAAATGTTCTCTTCCAGAAAGATTTGACAAAAGCAGAGTTGTTGAGAAAACATAAAACAAAACAAACAAACAAACAAAACCAAAAAAAAAAAAAGACCCTCTAGAGTCAGTGAAATCTGGATTTTCAGTTGCATCCTAATGATTCATCGAAGCCTCAGAATTAGGAAAACAGCTGTTTGGGTTCAGCTATCAGGTATGTATATGCCTGGCAGTAAAATGCAGTTATGGTTTAATAAAAAGTTTTCATACAATTGCTTGAACAATCTTGGCAGCCATTAAAGTAAGAGCTAAGAAGCCACCGAGGAAATTAGGCCAGTAGCAACTGGTTTGCAACAATGAGGTTGTTACTTTGTTTCATTTCCAGTTATGCTGAAGCACCTGTTAGGATATATACCCTGATCAGTTAAATAGCTGCTGTTCTTAGGAGATTCATTACAATAAAGAAGTGCCTGTTGAAACATCAAAATTGATTGATATCAACGCATACATGTGAAGAAAAATAGAATGTATATAAGTTTGACAGAACTAAAGTTCATATACGTTACATCAGTTAATGCAAAACTACTGCACATGGTACATAGTATAGTCCCATGGACTGCTAGAATTACAAAAACAGGGCTGGAGAGATGGCTCAGCCGTTAAAAGGCTAGGCTCACAACCAAAAATATAAGAATTACAAAAACATATGATGGAAAATGAGGGCAATAAAGGACAAATAATTTGATACATTTTGGTCTCTTGCATTAAAGTACTAAGCTAGACTTGATCTTTGTTAAATCTTGAAATGTCTGATGCTCGTGAAGAATTGTATTCAACCTGTCAGAGCATTTAGATGGTGGCCAAACATGGAATATAGTTAAAAAATTTCATTACTAAGAAGTAAAACCTATGTGGTTATCATTACATTGATTTGCCAAAAAAGGGTACTGGGTTTACTGAAATCTGCATGTTCTCCATATTTAACTAGGAGCATCAAACTCAAAGTAGCTTCTGTTCTTCAAGAATAGGAGTTTAGTTCTATTTTATTATCTGTGCTAGTTGTTTAAATTATGCATTTCTAAAATTAGAAATCAAATGTCACAGAAATGAATATCACCAATGGACACATTAGCAAGCTATCAGGAATACATAATTGTAATTAAGCTATAATATATTTTCATTTAATTAAAAAGTATTTACCATGGAGTGACAAAGTTTAGGCATACTTAAATATATAAATCATCCAGAAATAAAGTTTTTATGAATATCAAAATAATTAGTTAGTTCAAAATTAAAAGCATGGGTATTTAGATCACCATGGGTAAATGCTTTCTAAAGGTTAAACTTAACTAAGCATTCCAGCCCCTCACTTGTAACCTTGTAGTACAAAATAATCCACTTTTTTTTCATTCCAGTTCTAAAATTCTTAGTAGAAACTGCATACAATTTTGTCTTTGGGATAAAAGTGTTAACTGTTAGAAATAGAAATTAAACAAAGAAACTTCTAGCAATTTAGCAGTTGATTTCAAAGATGTAGTTCGCAAATTATACATAGGAGATTGCATGCTAAAATAAATGTATTCATAAAATTTCACCAGAATCAATTAAAATTAGAGTTCCTGAAAAGCAAGAGCATTGTTGGTCAACAAAGAATGTTCCAGATTATTCCACATGTTTTATTTGGATTTTAGGAATATTTGTAATAATTATAATCTTTTCAGCATACACAGTAAATTTGTTTGTATTTATGCTTTTTTTAAAGATTTATTAATTTATTTTATGTATGTGAGTGCATCAAAGTTCTCTTCAAACACACCAGAAGAGAGCATAGGATCCCATTACAGATGGTTGTCAACCACCATCTGGTTGCTGGGAATTGAACTCAACACCTCTAGAAGAGGAGTCAGTGCTTTTTACCACTCACCTATCTCTCCAGCCCCTTTATTTTGTTTTCTAATCAAAGGAGTCCAGTAGTCTTTGAGTTTCTACGTTAGGTTTAAAAAACAAAGAACATCGATAGAAATTAGAATTCAGAATGACGTCGTGTGTGTTTGACTAACACCATGGTATTTTTTTGACTTGTCTCATGCTAGCTATAGGTTGTTCTTTCCCATCAACACAGTCTCGATAAATCATCTCCAAATTTCAAATGTGAGCATTCATTTTACTTTAGGTTGTTATGTAATCTTTGGAAACCACACCCAAAGGGGATTTCACCTCTTATTTCTAGGCCATTTCTCTTCCGCATTTAGAAAGAAAATGATAGATTCTCCTCCATTACACGTATATTCCTTCTCATGTCTCTCTGTCTAGGAATTGAGAGAAGATATACAAGGCTTAAAATGTGATGAGCGTATTCATAATAAGCACTGATTTTTTTTTTCAGTGACCAGAGTAGTTTCCCAGGTGCTCAGGACACTTCAATAAGTCAAAAGGGTAAAGTTGAACAAAAGACATGCTGTCACACATGGGAAGTGGAAAGGAATACATGTGGGGATTATTAGTATCTTAATATTTCAAAATAAAAAAGGAAGTTCAGAATCCACATTATTCATAGTACACGTTGGCTACCTGAGAGTTCTTGCCTACCACTGTGATTAGGTTAGAGACAACACATTCTTAATTATGTCATCTAAGACATAAATAAATCCCTACCATTTAATTGCCTTGCTTTATCTTTTCTGTAATAAAAGACACTTATTTCAAGGTTTTAGTGAGTTTTTTTTTGTAAACATGATTGTTTTAGGTATCTATCTAAGCAAAAAACTAATATAAGAATAAAAAATAATTTTAATTAGCAGAAAAAAATTGTTAAAATGAAAAATCTACTAAACTTAGAAACATGATTCAAAAATGCATCAGATAACTAAAATGTAAATTAAAGGCAAAAATTTTTAGAAGCCAATCAGAAAGCAGATAGCCTCTAATAAATGGGAGGACTCTTTAAATATATGATAGCTATGTAATTCTTATTTTTATGATTTTTTTATTTGTTTGTGTATGTGTACATGCATGCACCTACATGCGTGTTCACATGGTGATGAGAAGGCAGAGACAGATTCCCAGAAGCTGCGGCTATAGGCAACTGGAGCTCTTGATATGGGTGCTGGGAACAAAACTCTGCTCTCTTGAGAAAGTATCAAGCACTCTCAACTATTGAACTCCTAGACTTACATTAGTGTATATCTGAACACTTGACATACAGACAAGATTCTTAATATCTTAATAATTCATTTATCATTCATTAGATACAGAATACTAGAGTGATGGCTATTCCAAGCTGTCAACTTAACTATATCTGGAATAAACTACAATCCAGAAATGAAGGGAACACCTGTGACCCAGATCTTGATGCTGGAAGACACAGGCTTTTGATCAGGTTCGTTGTTGAAGAACAAGTTCTCGTGAGCCATGAAAAGCTTATGCCCAGGTAAGGTGATACACACCTTCAACCCTAGGAGATAGAGGCAAGCAGATCTTTGAGTTCAAGGCAGCCAGGGACAGAGCAATTTCAAGGAAAGAACAGCTTAGGTTGAGATATTTTGGTACAAACCTTTAATCTGGGCCATACCTTCTACTAGGGGCCTACATAAGGACAATGGAAGAAGGAACGGTTTGTTCTTCACCTGCTTTCACTTACTTGTCAGCAAATCTGTTGAAACCTACGGCCTCAGGATTCCAGCTTATACAGAAGACCAGCTGAAATGCCCAGCCTCATGGGACTGAGCCATTAGTAAATTCTTGAACTTCCATTGTTGGGTTAGTTGAACTTCAGACTATAAGTCATTCCAATAATTTTCCTTAATGTATAGAGACATTCCATAAGTTCTGTAACTCTAGGGAACCTGACTAATACAACTAGGAATGATATCAAGCATGAGAATTCTTTGTATTATTATTTATAATACAAAATCAGTATCCAGGATAGAGGGGAGAAGGCAAGTTAATGCTATTCTCAAGTACTTACAAGCTCTCTTAAGAGCTCATTAAGCTTTGACATAAATGAGCAACAGATCGAAATAAAAACCATGTAAAAATGTAAGCATAGTTGCATACTTTCTGAAATCTTGCAATCCATATATAACCCTGCACATCTCACAAATGTGACATCTTTCATAACACACACATACACACATACTCACACGCACACACACACACAGACACACACACACACACACACACACACACACACACACACACACACATAGAACATCAAGGAGCTCATGGAAAATTACCAGAAATGACATGCTAGGAGGGAACTGTTTAATTTTTAAATTATTTTCTCAACTTGTGTATAATAATATTTCCCCAAAGAATCATTTGTTTAAAATATGCACAGGAAGTCACTGTTCATTTATTCAACAAATATTTATTGAGTCTCTACTTTGCACAAGCTATGAAGTCTGAGGACACAGTAGGAGCAAAACAGGAAATACCTCTGATCTGATGCAACCTAAAGTCTCATAAGGATGTATAATTTTCCAAATGACTCTACGCCCACTGTTTTATTATGAAGCAGCATGAATAGAACAATGTAAAATACATTCACACACTCCCTGATTTATGTACCCCTGCTCCCCTAAGCCAGACAAACTTTACTAAATGAATATGTAATGAGATTTATCTTGGTAGTCATAATATACTGAGACAAATGGGTAGAAATCTTAAAATACTATGTTTTCCAATAATAAAAGAATATAGTGTGATGAACTATGTTTGCAGTAATTTTAGGAGTGATAACTTTTCCCTGTGTTTTCAGGTAGTATCTAATGTATGGAATAATATAGAAGTAAAATTCAAATGGGGATATTCAGTGGGAAATCTTTTAAATATTATTATTAGCTTTAAAGCACTTTGATGTTTTCACATTTACAAATGTGAAAGAAACACATTGTATTGTGTTCATGTAACACGGGTGTTTGTCTCATATATTTCACATATATTCTTTTACATTCCAAGTGCTAGTCTTAGAATCTAAGATGAATTATAAGATAAATAATACTAGGCTAATCTCAGAATGGATTATATCTTTACAATTATATTCCAATCATCTTAAACATAATTCTATATGTTATATTAAATATGAAACCAATTTGTTTATTATAAAAATGTATAGCTATCCATAACTTATGGAGTTACTATTTAAAAACCTCTTTGAACCATTTCAATAAAACATTCCAATGTTCTTAATACACTAAAGTAACTTATTATCAGCAAAATATTTAAGGTTAGAAAAATATATTGGAAGTCTTTGCATAGAGCTGCAATTTTGTTTTTGTTCATGTTTACAAAGGAAAGGTCTACGGACATCATTTAAAATATTCTTTTAAAAAGATATTTAAAATAGAATGTGACAGTAAGATTTTGAGTTCTGCTCAGAGATATGTCTCAGTAGATAAAGGCACTTGGCACCAAACCTGACAACCCCCAGGTCAATCTCCAGCACACACGGTAAAAACAGAGAACCAACTTCCTCAATTTTTCATGACTTGCTTGGAGAAGCAATGTGATTATTGGTCTGACAGTATGCAGGTAAGGCATTTATCATGATTACATATAAAAATGACAATAATTGACAAAAATAACAATGTACTTTAAATAATTTTTCTAAATGGATTCACAACAGTTCAGTGATGAATGTCATTTAAGAGAGATTCCATTTGTAAAGTAGATCATTTTCAGAGATTCCAAATCTTTTTATTCAGTTTGAGACAGAGAACTTATAGACACTACAGAAACCATTGCAATAATCTGTTGACTAGCCTTTCTACATCGCTGCCTGAAGCGTTTACTAATTACTCATAAATGTGAGTGGATCTTGAATTATGAAGTGGAATGAACTGAGGAATGCACTTTAAACGCTTTATTTTGAGATAGTCTCTATCTAAAATTTATAGCAATTTAAAATCATGTGATCAAGAATGAATATCTTCATATTAAAGTAAATGCAATGTGTGGGGGGCTTGTCATAATATCAACGTTTGCTTTGTATTATGCCATGTAAACAATTTAGGAAAGGCGATATTAATTACAGTTCTTTAAAAAATATTCCGAAATATATTTAAATATCCTGCCTATGAGGAAATAATTAAATTCTACCCTCGAATTATGAATTAAATAGCAAAGATGTCCATAGGAGAGCAGTATTTTAAAACACCATACACAGAAATCACACAAAAGGCAAAATTTAAGACATAGTATGCAAAGCATGAATTAGAGGAAATAAAATATCCCACTCAAATGAGTGGGGCTGATTTACTATGTCCAAGCTAAAAACTACAAAGACTTAATTTATCAGAGTAAGAACTGATGCACTTATTCAAGTTAGCCACTTTACTATGACAATATGTACCTACTGTGTCAGCTGCAGAATAGAACAGTGAGTTCAGACATAACACTTGATTTTAAAAAGCAAATATGTTCCAATGTCACTTCAGCTTAAGGAAAGTCTAGTTTTGAGTCTGCCTACATGACTGACATAGTCAAGAAACATCTCTGTACAAACCTACGCCTGTCGGTTGGCCTGTTACTATGAAGAGCTTTGAGTTAGGTACACTGCAGTGACCATTCTTTATGAATCACTTGCTGCTTCTTTCATGTCTTATTATTCTAATAAAGGTGATCTCTGTTTCTCCTCCAACACTCAGCTGAGATGCCAGCCATTCCTTCCCAGACTTCCTCTTGGCTGTATGTAATTACTCCAGCTGCCCATGAGCTTGGGGTTGTGGGAGGGAGTAGAAAAGTTTAGAGTGTGGATAGGTACCTGAAATGGGAGGAGTCCATTTATACAGCCTGGGTGAGATAGTTCACTGGTAAAGGTGTTTTGTGGTCACTCAGGTTCTTGAAAGTCATGCCTCCCATGCACACTGTGAGTCAGACTAATATCTGGATTGGTTCTCCAAATCAGCCTTGACCTGCATCTTCACTTTGGTCTATTGCTGGTGTTCTAAGGTGAACAGACTTTTATACATAGCTCACCAGAAAAGTGCACAGGACAACAAGTAATATATTTTAGCAGAAGTAATCCAAGAATTGCAATGTGTTCTTCTATATTTCTACACACTGCTTTACCTGTATACAGGAATTCAGAAAATTAAGAGAAGTTACCTTTTGTTGTTGATTTTATTAGTATTAATGAATTTTACTTTGGACAACTATTACCTCTCTAGCTGGGCATCAGCTTTTTTTAGCAGACACAATGAAATTGGGGAAAACGTAGTGATAGATGCTGGGAAAAGCTCTGACTATACCCAAACGTGACTAATCTTTAATCTCTTCAGTGCAGGGCTGTCTTATTTGGTGTTGGCTTTCTACCTCTTCCCAATTATCAAGCACTGTACAGCCATTATGTCTTCAGAACAATAGCTGTTTATCCTGGGTAACACTGCCAAACCTGTCCAGGCAGACTGACCCAAAACACTTGGCCATGTTTAAAGTAGAACATTCACTGAAACTTTGAATCTTCTTTCCTGCTCTTATTTCCTGAAATACAAACTTCTATAAATGAGTCTTAACAACAAAGAATTTTGTGTCAGAAGACAAAAACATCACAAACTGACCATATCCTCTGCTTGTTATGTTTTAGTGTACAGAACATGTTTTCCTGAGGATTCATGTGGACATGCTCAAACAGACAAAATGTTCTAGAGAAGAAAGACATGAATTCTCTCCCTTCCCCCCACCCCCCTATTCTGGAGCTACTTTGTTCCTATCTTATCCCTTCAAAGACATCTTTCACACACTCTCTCTCTCCTTACCTTCCATACCTGGGGAACCCTGTGGTAAACTCTTCCACTTAAGTATGAAGCTCACTGGGTCTGAAGCTGATATCCTCTGCAGGAGTGTCTGCTTTATAACTAAAGCTTACTCTAGACTTCACACATCAGCAAAGCAAAGAGATTAGTGGATCCAAGGGGTCCCTATGTCCATGTAACCATCCAAGAGAGATAATCACATTCCAAAAAAGGCAATTAACAGGAAAGGTCAAGTTTAAATTTTATAATAAGAAGTTACTTAATGACCACATAAATATTATATTTTATTACATCTCTTATACCCTTATAATAAATTCTTATAGAATGACTGTATTTCTGTCTGTTTGATTCTTTAATTACACTTTTATTTAACCAAGAAAAGGCATCTGGTCTGGACCAATGAATAAGAAAAACAAAGACTACATTTCACTTTTTCAGCTAAGAAGTAAAAAAAAAACCACCTGCAATATCTATATCATTAATTACTTGGATATATTACATGACGTTGTTTATATGGATTCATTTATTACGGTGATGGTTAAGGTTTGTAGCATTGGCTTACAAAAAAGAAAATGATTTAGATTCTAATGAATTTAAAAATCATATTTCTGGTTCTTAACAATACTCCTTAAAAATATACTATCAAATAAATAGAAATGGAGTTAAAATTTATCATTAATTTTGTGACTTTATTGTTAAACTTTTGTCTATCTTTATAAATAAATAATATTCATTTTTAACATGAACTGATGAGATAAACTAAACGTTGATTTTTGGCTATAAGTAAAATTTGTTATGTTTAATATATATTGTTATTAAACTATAAATAATGTGTGAGTATAAATTTGTAAGTTTATAAATTCTCATAAACTGTCAAAATTTATTCCTAATTGATCTGTTTTCTGTTTATCTCTTATACATCCACCAGGAGGGCAGAGACATGATTATTATTTAATGTTGTATACAAACTTACAACCAAAAATAACTATCAGAGGTCTCAAGATATTGCTCAGTGGTTAAGGACATTTATTGATCATACAGAAGACCTGATTTTGATTCTCAGCACCTACAAGGTGGCTAGCAACTTTAGCTCAGGAGGATCTAACACCCTCTTCTGACTCTCAGAAAAATATAACAAGACGAATAAATATACATGCAGGAAAAACACTTATACACATAAAATAAAAAGAAATTTAAAAATACAAGATAAAATAACTATGAGAAAAGACTAATTATATAAACAAATAGTAAATATTTATATTTATATGATATAAATATAAGTCTATATAAGGATAAATATAAGAACATTATATAGAATATAGGGACAGTCTACATTGTAGACTCTATAGATGAAATATTTCTCAGGTTGATTATAAATTTTGAATACTTAAGTACTCCTTTGCCTTAGTAATTATCTAACAGAAAATATAAAGGAAACAATCAGGTCTTTAAATCCTGCTGTTCTTGCTCACTATGAAAACAGAAGAATTGAGTATACATCAATCCATTCGCCACAAAGCATCAAGATATTTGTTGAACAATACGTTATTGATGATATTTGAGCTCCAGTAATTTTTTTTAAAGCAAATGGGTGTACAGGAGTTACAAAAATAAATGACAGAGAAATTCTGAGATTCTGGGATCCTGTGGATTACATTTCAATTTTAAAAATGTTAAACACAGTTTTTACTTAATGTCTATTTCTTTTCTTTCCAGTTTCTTTGTTGTTGTTGTTGTTTGATTTTGTTTTGCTGATTTTTCACATTGCAATTTAATTACAATGTTTCTCCCTTCCCTTTCCTCTCATCAAGGTTCAGGGAGCACTGAAGAAGGGTGGCAGCAAAGATTGTAAGTTTGTGAAGATCAGGGAGTTTACTGTGAGATTATGTCTCCTAGAAATGTCAGAAGTTATACCCACAAACTCTCACCATCACGACTGCCCAAATGTGAGGTGATCAACGATGACATCAACCAACATTCCAAACTTGATAGGAAAGCATTCCTAGGTCCCAAGCCTACATAAAGAAGGATAGGCAACTCCAGGAGAGGTGTTTCAGCTCAGGGGAGAGCACACCAATTAGTTCTCCAGTGACAAACAGCCCAGAAAACATATGCAAGGATCATTATATGGATTAAACAGGTTATATTTAAAAATATGTATAGATGTGTGTGTGTGTGTGTGTGTGTATGCAATAATAATTAATTCTAGTTTTTAAATCAAGCATCTAGATATTATCTATAGAAAACAACAAAAAATGATACTGGAAAAAATACATTCCTTAAATGTTTTCTGTAATATTTAAAATTAAACTTAGAAAAATTAGAGAAAGTTTTTTTGTTAATTTTTTTTCTCTCAACATAATATTTTTATTAATTATTTGGGAATCTCATACAATGTATCCCAATCACAGTCCTTTCCCATTCCTCCCAGATCTGGGGCCTGACAATTCTCACTTTAAATGCTACTGTTGGAGGGATACGTAATTTTATATTTTCTTCCCAGTTTCTTAACAGATTCTAGTGTTCTGGGAAAGGTCATGACCACGGTCAAAATGATCAGATATTTAACTTATTATCCCTCTTAAATTCTAGGCTTGACTTTCATTTAAGACTTCCTTGAATTTTTTTGTTAATTTGAAGAAGTAAATTCAAATTCTTGGGAAGAAAGGTGTTTTGTTGGTTTGTTTTCGTAATACAGGGTTTCTCTGTGTTAACAGCTCTGGCTGTCCTGGAAATCACTTTTTAGACCAGGGTGACTTGAAATTTAGAAAGATCCACCTGACTGCCTCTGCTTGAGTGCTGAGACTAATGGTGTGTGTGGCCACACCCAATGAAAAAAATTAAATTTAAAAAGTACTGGATAAATGGAAATTCTGAGAATTTAATAATATCATCAGTTACTTTCTAAAACTGGTTTATTCTAAAATAAATCTGTTTGGAAACTAAGAAAAATGTTTGTCATCAATTTCAATAATGCATTAAATTAGTAGATGTTCAAAATTAAAGATACTATTTCTTGTTATAGATTATTTTAACTGTTGTGGAAAATTATTAGTATGTCACTGTTTTTATTTTTCATGAGATTTTCATGAAAACCAGGCTCAAAATAATAGTTGATGAAGCTCACAAAGTGTAAATTGTAGGTAAATACACTATTTTCTAAATGGCAATTATTTTGTGAGATAAAAACTAGTTACATTATAAATATACTTATTTTTAATGAGTATGTCTAAACAAATACAAAAATAACATTAATATAAACCATAATTCAAAATTCCCTGATAACGTGACCAAAAAAAGCCTGTGCAACAGATATTTTTTACCTGCTCCTTTAATTACAGGTTAATTAATTCATTGACACAGAGTCTCCAACACTGTGGCAAAAAAGATACCATATATTATCCATATAAATCCAAAACCATAAGTTTTAGATTTGGAAGAGACCTTGAAATTCAAAGGACGTCTATGTACCTTCTGAAATCAGAAACCATTAGCCAAGGCAATGGAATCAGAATCAATCCTCCACTCCTCACCCATTCCCCCGCCCCCCGCCCCCGACCCCTGAGAGACAGAAATCACACAGACTAGTACACTATCACAACAACCCATTAGCAATCTCAGATCTTGTCAGGTCTAATCATTTTAGAAGTAGGTAAATAAGGCACGCTAAGAAATGGCTCCCAAACTTCACAGATACTGTGGTGGCCTTTCCAAGAGGAAGCAGGAAATCTGAAGTGCCAGCCCAGGTCTCATTCTGGAAAGCACACTGAATCTGACAGTCGTGGAGAACATGAAACAAGTCAAAAGGGATTAGAAATTTAAATTGAAGACCCATTAATTTAATTAAATTCCCATTATTTAACAGTATGTAATTTGCATTTTAACAGAGTTTTGCAGACTAAGCCACTGCGGAACATTGCTGCTCCATGAATAAGTCTGAGACCTGAGCTTGTAAAACTCCAGCCAAAGAAGCAAGGAGCTAGCACACAGAATTTCCCTACTTTAAATCACTACTCCTTTTTTTCTAACATATGAAAAGGGAGGTGATGCAACAAAACCTGCCTGTATTAAAATATTTCACAATCAATTTTGCATAACTTCCAAGTTAAGTACTCTGAGTCCCAAGGGAAAGACCTTAATCACCACAACTTTGTGAATTAAACTTTAAAAATGCTAATGACTTAATCTGGAAAAATAATAATAAATCTATTAGTAATTAGGTGACTGAATTATCCATTTCAAATCAGAGTTTTGTAAAAATAACATTAAATGAAAAAAATGAAAACAGAAATAGCCAGTCATGTTATAAAAAATATTTGATGGCATTGAATATGCTTCTTAATTCAGAAAAAGACTATTCATAGGATAGGATAGAACCACAGAGTAGCTACTGGAATGTAACACCAGAATTTAGTACACCTAGTTTTCTATTTTCCGTTTCCCCAATGAGAATATAAATTCCAGGGTTTCTGTTTTGTTCTCTCAGGAGGTTTCAGTGTCCGACACAATGTTAACTCTTAGTAAGTTTGTTTAAGGAATGCATCATTTACTAAGTGTGCTTCCAGTGTAGCCTCCAGAGGAGCCAAGGCTTTCTTGTAAATTTACCTCTCTTAGTTGCCCGTTCTTTCTCTATGACTCATGTCTTAACAAAAATATCTTCAACTTTGAAGATATTTCAGATGTGTGATTTACCCGCCTTTTCATATTTAATAACAATGCTTTGATGCTGTTCCCACCGATGTCTGCACTCTTTCCTCATTCCTGTGATTGTAGCTATGCTGCGGGAACCATGTAGTTTTAAGAACTTGCCTCTTTGAAGTGCTTCAGTTCTATTCAGGTACAAAAGCAAAACGGAGTATCAGTTTAGTTTGAGATGATGAAATTGGTCTGGGTCTCATTGCAGTTGTTGTTTAGTTTATTTTAACTGACAAATATTTATATCTCATAGGCTCCATGACGAAATTTAGCATTTTTAATCTGTAAAAAAATCACTGCCCGTAATGAAGGTGTTGGAAATAATAACATAGACTATGTTTTCCTGGAGTGGATTTAGAACTAAAGAAACTTCAAAGAAAGACACTCCTGTTGCTTATAATGTAAAGAGAACTAAGAAAGAGAAAGCCTTTTCCAATTACATATTTGCAACTATTCAGTTCATATTATAAAAATATTTTTGTATATGATGCCCCTGTAAGTAATTGTTAGCACTGTATGAGTTTGTTATGTATTATGTATGTATAAAGACAGAAAGTTTAGATGATTTATATATGAGTATACATACATATGGACAACAAAATATTTCTATGCATAGCCATACATAAACATAAATCAATGTGCAAAATCAGGTGTTATAAGACTCAGAAGCGGCCCAGTTTCGCGATTTTTGATTTAGTCACGTTAACTCTCAGGTTTCAAATGAAGTTCTTCACACTCCAGTTCACTGTAATAATACATTACACTTCTCTTCCAAAAAGTCATATTTGCATAGAGCTCCACTGTTTGTTTTTTTTAAATAAGGGTAGTCTAGTTTTAAGTAATTTTAAAGTGCAAATGTCTGTGTCTTGTTATAAGTTACTGTAGTTTTTTTTCTTTTTCTTAAAGAAGTATAAATGAAAGCAACTCAGGCAAGACCATAAATGAACAGGAACCCTTTTCCTTAAAGGTCTTTCACCATCATCTGTGCCCAAATTCACAAAGTGGGACAGGTGCGCTTACACTTTATACTTTGTGAGCAGAACCTTTTCTGTACCTGCTGTTCCAATCTGATTGCACTCAAAGTTCCACGAAAGCCCCAGTTCCAGGGTGGGTGGGCAAAGATAGCTCAAGTTTTCCACAGGGCTTGGAAATTTATAAGGCTAAACTCAGTTAACGTTTATAACTTTAGATGGGAGTTCTCATTATTCCCAATCTACAAAGAGAAACCGAGGAGGAGACAGTGGGAGTCATGAGCCCAAGGCCACTCACCATGACGTTTCCAGAGCCAAGCCTAGAAAGTCACCTCACACTTGGACAAAGCACTTTGACAAGTCATAAAGTCTATTTCCAGTCTTTCCATCAGATTTCAAGTCTCCATTATAAAGGATCCTTATACATTGGTCATTTCACACGGTACTGTCTAGAATATCTTTGTTCTTTATACAAATATCTTAATTATCATAATCATCTTCAAAGAAAATTAAGATTTGTCTTTATTTTAGGTATAGGTTTTAGCTTTTTAGTTATCCACATTTCTTCCAATCAAAAATGAACCGAAAATGGATTTTAATTTCTACAGGGTTTCAAAACATAATAAACTATATATATATATATAATATATATATATATATATATACACACACATATATGTACATATATGTATATATATAATTTTGAACAGTTTGATATATATATAATGATCCATAAACTGCAAAGAGAAATGTGTTTCTATTAATAAAAATGTTAAGTAATTAAGACATTTTTCTATGAAATCTTTACTAATTTTAAATCACAGAACAGTTACTTAAAATAGTTTATTAAAATTTGGAAAGTCAATAGCTTTGGATTTCTTATCAAATAATATAGTGTACATATATAAAACCAAAGAATGAAAAGGAACTCCAGAAATTATAAAAAAAAACAAAAAACCTCATGCTACAAATTGGGTTGCTTAGATTTTAAGTGAAAGCACTTTGACAAGTCACAAAGGCGCAGAATTCGCAACAGATTGTGGGCATGCCATATTCATCTGAGCTACGCCAACAGTGCTGGTGGAAAGAAGCAAACACATGATTAGACTTCTGTGTTTTATGCCTTAAACCTCTTTTAATCGTTGACCAGATGCTCAGAATGATTTTAAACACACTGCAAGGATCAGTTAAAGGAGACTCACACTTTCCCAACACAAGTTCAACAAAGAACAACAGTTGGCCTTCCTGTTTAGAAACCAGAGAAAACTGAGACCGTATCTGCAAGATCTGGATCATCACCGTGAATGTCACGGTTCAGGTCAGGTTCTCTGGGCAACCGATGACGCTGAAGATGTTGAGGATACACTCTGCTTGCTGGAGGGTATGCAGGGATGCTGCGGTGCAGGGCGAGGGGTGTTAGGGCAGAGGGTCCAGGAAGTCCTAGAGGAATGGAACTGGGCAGAAGGTAGGGCTAAACATGGATTAAAACACAGGCGGAGGCCTAATGGGGTGAGGGTGCAGTAGGGGACCGGACCGGATGTTCTTTTCTGATGAGACAAACAGGAAGTTTTGGGGTTTCTAAGGTAGCAAAGCCCTACCTTCAAGCAAGGCACCAATGTCTTTTGCTGAGGAAAAACTCACTCAGATTCAGCTGAGAAGGAAAATTAGCCAAATCCTGGACGTCTGGAAAAGCTAGACCTAAGGAAGCACTGGACCGGAAAGAGGATCCCTCATAACCTCTTCTTTGCCGCTTGTCAGCGGAAAACAAGGACTTTGAAAATGTCTTAAAGTCACAGTTCAGTATCACTAACTTTAGTCTATTGTAGCAAAAATTCAGCGCTTCCTCTTTTGGAGATCGGCCTTTGACTTCTGGAAAGTTGACCTCTGTTCTTAATTCTACTGAACTTAAGTCGCTGTGGTGGCCAGAATATGAGATGTACTGGCATTCGCCAAAAACTCAAATGTGGAGGGAAAGCTGGGTCTGGGAGTTGCTTTTGACCATGCAGATACATAAAGCAAACCTACTACATCCACTCTCCTTTGTTGTAGCGCAGTATCCTTTGATTATGATGGATTTTTGCTCAAATTTGAACTTCTGTTTGATTAAAAATATTACTCACTTTTCTGCCACACACCTGACAGAAAATCCAGGATTTTTTTTTTCCATTTTACATTATTTTTTAGGTAAATAAACGTTTTGTTTACCCTGTTAGTGATATCTAAGGAAGACTGTTCATTATCTGGAAATTGTTGCATCTATGAGCACACAAAATCGTTATTACACAGCTTTAGAGATAACTTTTATTACCCATAATCTCACAAAATATCTGCTGCCATTGACATACAGGCTATATCCTCCCCTCCCCCCACACACACTTTTTGCCTTTAGAATAGTTTATATTTTAGATTAAGTCCTTAAGCATCTACAGGTTACCTAGTATGGGGTGTGGATGGAGGTCAGTGCATCTGTATAAAAATGGCTGACAAATCCTCTCAAGACTGGTTCTCAAAAACTCTAAGCTTTTTCTCTAAACATTGTACTCATAGATTTTATCATTTAATCAGCTTGCATTTTTGCCATGTTCTCTTATTCGAATATCTTTACTTTCAAGCGCTTTGCCTATTATGGTAACATCTATTTCTTGAAAATAAGCTAAGAAGAGCCTGACGGGTGGATGGCACTGCAGCTAAGAACACTGCTTGTATTTCCAAAGCACCCAGGTTCTATTCCTTGCACCCACATGGTAGCTTGTGACAATCGGTAAATTCCAGCTCGAAAATGTCTGACACCCTCTTCTGGCTTCTGTGAACATTACAGATATGATGAACAGATAAATACACAGGCACAACAGCCATATGCATCATAAACTAAAGGTAAATAATTTTTAAAAAATATTAAATTGGGTACTGTAAGAACAATAAAATCGTTGAGTGGCTAACAGTGCTTGCTATAAATCATGACAATCTGATTTCTGGAACCCACATGGTAAAAGGAGTAAACACTGGGTTTTGGCAAGTTGCCCTCTCATACACACACACACACACACACACACACACACACACACACACAAACACACACATTAAATAAATAAATAAATAAATAAATAAATAAATATTAGAAGTTTTTTTGAAAAACAGCTAATGAGGTTAGAGAGATGGCTTTTTTCCCCCTTTTATTGGATATTTTCTTTATTTACATTTCAAATGTTATCCCCTTTCCAGGACTCCCCTCTGGAACCCCCCCTTTCCACCCCAACCTCCATCAGGAATTCAGCTCCCTTGCTGTGTTTTGTAGGGAATCTGGGATTTATTCTCAGCATCTGCATAGTTGGTCCCAACTATCTGTAACTCCAGTTACAGGAGATTGATACCCTCTTCTGGCCTCTGTTGAGACCAGAAATGCAAATTGTGCACATATATCCACAGAGACAAACATTCCTATCCATAAAATAAAATCTTTTGAAAATCAGATAATGTAGTGGTCAGAAAATAGATATTATGTGGTAACAAATATGATTCATCTACTTATACATAGAGATGTATAAGAAAAAGCTAAATAAATAGCTTCTGAGAGTATAAAGCATAATTACAAAGGGGACTATAATTTCACATTCTTTACACTGTAGAAGTATTGTCTTTATTTGTGTGTATGTTATGATAGTTAAAGACTCATAAAAGTTTTCTCTGGTACTGACAGTTATCATAGCCAATTATGTTTATCAGTCCACTGTGGTCCAAGGCTGGCTTTGAACACCTGATTCTCTTATCCCTACTTCTTAAGTGGTGGGGTTCTATGAATACCACATCACAATGCCTTGTCAATCACTCTAAACTCAAACCTTTTATAATCAGCATTCCCTCAACACTCCACCAAGACTCCCATTTGAATATCTAACCAATGTAAGCCAAGAAAAAGGTACATTAGCAGGCTCTAACTTTCAACTCTGTCTATGTTACATTACTGAATTCTACTTATGATTAAAAATTGCACAGCCTACCTACATTTGCATAAGTTAATAAAAGGAGAATGATAATGGAATGTTTAAGAATTCTTTTCCTGATGAATTTAATGAGGAGCACAAAGCTTTTCTGTATTCTTTGGTATCTAACTCTGAAGAATAATTCTAAATTATCTTGAGTAACTCAAGGGAACAGAATGTCCATGAGAGAAAATTAGATTATGGTACCTAATACTGTGTGCCACCTATATCTAAGATAAAGAATGGAACCTAATGTTCAGACCTACTGATAGACATGTTGGACATCTTTTTGTTAATCCATTCACAAAAGATGCTTTCTTACTGTAGATCCAAAAATGTTGGAAATGAAACAAACAAACAAACAAAAGTAAAAAGACTTCATTCACCCCCTAGGTTTGCACGGTAAACAAACCACAAGTCTTTGTTCCACAGTCGGCATGCATGGTGGAACAATGCACAGGGATGAATTGTTGAGAGATGCCATTGGGTTACATATTTTACTTATGCCCTTTCAAATGTGCTGCTATAAGAAAGGTCAAAGGAAACAAAAAGTATCAGCAGAAGGATAAAAACACTAAAAAGTGCTATTATTCTCTAAGCTTGCAAATCCCTTCTTCCGGTTTCATTTTTGGGAGAAGAGAGTTAATTTATCAACTTCACTTCATTTTCTGCAGTAGCTATATCTTTGGAGAGTCAAGAAATTATCTGCAGGAAAAGAGAGTCCAGAAGAGTACTCAATTGCTGCCAGCACACAGACAGACAGACAGACAGACACACACACACACACACACAAAATAATGTTCTAATTTATAAAAGTGATTTTTATCAAGGGTTTTTAGTTAATAATTAAAAAGTATGCTATGAATATATTTATTATCCAAACTTTAAGTCAAGTGAACATTTTAATTTGTTGTGTGATCTGTTAGTTCATAGATATCAACTACCCTCATGGGAAAGGGATGTATGGCCAGTTTCAGCTTCTCTATACATACCCTGCACATCCTTCCTGACCTTCAAAGATGCTAATAATATTTACTTGAATCCACTTTGAATTTAATCACTTAAACTTCAGAGGGCTTAAGAAATAACACTGGTCAAATAAACCCTGTGGTATGAAGTGTTCTAAACTCTCTATAACCCTTTTGTCACTGAAACGTCACCAGGACCTCTGAAATAAGCCCTTCATTATTCTTAATGTAAAGAAGAAACCAAGTCAAAGAAAGAGGCAAAACAGCTGCCTCCAGGGTCATATGACTTTAAGTAAATAAACTATGATTCAAGCCAAGAGAGGCATACTTTTAACCAGCAGGGCTGTTTAGAGTCACTTAACCAAGTACTTTATCTCTCATTATGGTCCCTGTATCCACTCCCCATTATGTTCTTCAGCAAATATATTTTCTGCATGAACATAGACCTCTGGGAAGTTAAATGAACTAAATGCACACCTGACTATTTAGAAGTGAGAGTGAAAGGGAAGATTTTTATCTATACACTAATAGCAATATCAACTACCTGCCTTGCTGTTCTGTGCACACCATTAGCTACATGCTTGGGTCTAACAAAAACATAACCATGTGCGGCATTATAGAAACCTTCACCAACTGCAGTCAACACGAGTATTTGCTCCCGGTTCAGTAAACAGATGCAAATAATAAATCTTTTTCTTGGACAATCTTGACATCATTGACCTGGATCAGTGGTTGTAATCTGTGATCCGTGACCCCTCTGGGGTGGTCATATATCAGCTATTCTGCATATCGGATATTTACATTATGATTCATAACAGTAGCAAAATTTCAGTTATGAAGTCGCAATCAAATAATTTTATGGTTGAGGTCACCACAAAAATATTATTATTACCATTATTAATGCCATATGGCATTAAAGGGTCACAGCATTAGGAAAGTTGAGAACAGCTGACTTAGATGAAGGCTAATTTCCTTTCCATATCTTACACTAAGTCATAGACGGAACCTCCCCTCCCCGTGTGTGTGGTAGGGTTTGTGTGTGTGTGTGTGTGTGTGTGTGTGTGTGTGTGTGTATTCTGTGTGAGGACTGAATATGGGACATAATTCATACTATGTAAATGATTTAGCATGGAGCTGCATCTTCAGCCTACTTTTAGTTATTAATTGATTCATTTTTTGGCCTGTGTATATTGTATGTATCTGTGTATCTGTGTATAGGTACACATGTGTATACATGTGCATGTGCCTGTGGAGGCCTGAGGTTGGCCTTGGGAGTTTTCTTCAATGACTCTCTACATATTAAGGCAGTATCTCTTGCTGGTTACAGAACTTCCTATTCAGCCAGTTTTGCCTGTTTATGGAATCCTGTTTCTGCATATTACCTGTGGGATTAGTGGTTACTGCTATATCCACTGGGTTTCTATGGGATTCTATGATGTAAACTCTGGTCTTCACATCATGCAGCAATTGTACTGATTGAATGACAAATGTGCCCTCTAGTTTCGAATGTGGACACCTGGTTCCTAGTTACTGTTTGGTGAACTTTGTGTGATTAAAGCCTTGTTGGAGGAAGTGAATCACTAAAGCTAGGCTTTAAGACTAAAATCTGCAGGCCACTATGAGTTCTCCCCTCTGCTTCCTGCTTACCTTTGAGGATGTAAGCTCTAATCTTCCTCTCTTCTACCACACCTGCTGTTTGCTGCCATGCTTGCACAATGAGATATATCATCCCTCTGGAACTATAAGCCAAATTAAACTCTTTCTTCTATAACTTGCTTTGTGTCGTGCTATTTTATCCCAGAACAGAAAAGGAACTAGTCCATGAGTGCTTACCAGCTAACCCATCTTCCATGCTTTCTTTTTTATTCTTTATTTTGAAACAGGGTATCCTAAGCATGCTGAGGCTGTTCTGATCTTCACTCTGTAGCTTAACTATAATGTGACTTTATAATCCTCCAGTCTCAGGTCCCAGTGTAGTCAGGTATAGGCTTGCATCACTAGGCCTTGCTTGACAATTTAATAATGTATCATTTATCGGTCTGATATTGTGGGCTCGAGAAACATATTCTAAAACGTATGTTCTGAAAATACAGAAAGAAGAGAAAACATTTTCAAATTTGGGCGGCAGTTAACTGATGACCAAGAATGGCTGATTTCAATCGAAGACACAATGAGCATATTTAAAGCCAGCATTGGAGTATAAAATACAAATTGCACGATGATAACTCGAAGAAACAGTGACTCGAAGGGATGTTTACATGAAAGATCAAATTACAAAAGTTAATGATACACAGGATGCAGAATCACTGAAGGGTATGATCTAAATCACGACTGAGGCCCCTGCTCCTTTTAAGCTCAGGAAACAAGGGAATTATCATAACTCCAGAGGATGACTGGCATCAGAGATCTGTATCAGTTACTTTGTTCAATTGTCACCAAATACTTGGCAGAAACAAAGGAGCAATTGTCTACTCAGCTGAAGGTTTCAGCGGGTTCATAGTTACTTGGCTCCATGTGCCCGCCAAGAAGTCCTGAAAGGAATATGGATGTGAAGTCTGTTTTTCACTTCTGGGCAGAATACTTGTTCAGGGAAAGAAAGATACAGCTATCAGAGATGTGTTCCCTAGTACCCAGAAACCCAGTTCCTCCAAGAAGGCCCTACCTACTATCTTTCTCCACTTCTCAATAATGAAATTATATCACAAATCCATCAAAGGGTTAATCAACTAATCATTTAAATTCTGATGATCTACTGTCTGGGGATGCCCTCAGACATATTCAGAAGTTGGCTTCACCGAACTCATGGTATCCCTTAATCCAATCAGGATTACAATGAAAATTAGCCATCACCATACTCCCTTTTTTGGAACAGAGGTATTGGAAAGATAACTCCTTTTGGAGTCACATTAACTAAATATAAATACATGGTATATCAGTATACGAATTTGTAGAATATGGAGCTATATAATACACCCATGAGTAGGGGCCAGACAACTACTTAGGAATCTTCATGTAGCTCCTCAACAGGCTTCTCTTGTCTCATGTGACATTTGAAAAAAGATGTGGGCTGAAAACCAAAAATGTTTATCCTTACTAGGTTTAAAATAGACATATATATTCAATTCTCCTTACCATGCCAGAGTTTTGGTTTTCACATGAAGTGGCCCCTACTGAAAAGGCAGATTTAGATCCCTGGATTCTTTAGAAGAGGACTGATAAACACAAGGCCTCTGTTGGTTTGCTTATAAACAATATTATCAATTGTGAAAGGCACAAGCATTAGCTACTACTAAGGTTCCTTCCATTTCCACGTGCATACATTAAATATAGGACAGAGAGACCCTACTATCGTGCAAACATAAGAGAATACTGAATTGCAAAATAAATATGGATACCATAACACAGGGGTGAATATAAAGATCAGATGAACCAGCCGGTAACCAAATAAATAAGATTGTAGAACAGGGAGACTAAAAGTGGATCAGACAGGCTTGATATGGAAGTGAAGTGAACATGCATTATTGCTGCTGCTTAAGCACTCTCTAATTATAAACATACAATGAAGTGGGGAGGATAAGCTACATAGCAACATGGTAACCATACTCTAAGTACTACAACCATGATGATACTGTCTCATAGGCTTGTCCTATCACCTACTAACAGGTCATTTGTCTCTAATTCTTCAACTCTTTCCTTGTACTCTGGAACCTAAATAAAACAGTGGAACATTTACCTATAAACATTTTAAAAATAATGTACTGTGTCATTCCATGAATTAAGCAACGCTTTCAGCTCATGAGTAGGATATTTTTGTTGACCTATAACATGGAAATAGCCAGTGTGAATTAACACATCAGAATGAAGATGAACAGAATTTGGATGAAGGAATCATAAGAATAAACTTAGCTCTGTTTGTGATAGCACACTCTTTGCCCATGGATCAAACAATATCTGAGCATGTGCTGACTCATGAAGATGCAAAGAACTAATCGTCTAGAATCTATCTTATAATGTACCTAAATACACAGGTGTCTGCTTCAATCCTTTCCAGGACTTTGGAGACTCAACAAAGCAGTAAAAATATCTTCTACAGTGTAAGTATCTTGATAGAGTGAAAATCATTACCCCATGTAATGTGTGCAATGATAAAATACTTCACAGCAATAAACAATCCTAGTAAGACTTCAACTGGACACAATAAAATCCAAGGCCAATATGGTGGCATTTGACTGTAATTCCAGAACTTTGGGAAGCTGAGACAAGAGGATGTGGATAATGAAGGAGGAAGTGTCAGAATGAGATGCATGTTGAGACAAATCTAGTCTTAAAGTGAAAATGAATTTGGGAAATACAAAGTGTAAATGAGGCTGGGAGAATATGAAAAGAAATTGTGTGTGTGTGCGTAGTGTGTGTGTATGTGTGTGTGTGTGTGTTATTTTTCAAGTAGGAAAAAGCTACCTTAATTGGCCAAGAAAATTTTGGGTTCAAATACTAATGATAGTAAAGATGCTAATTGTTGAGGTTTGATCTTTTGATATGATTGTAATGATAAATACTATCCCCCAAGCTGGCTCCCAGGAACACATAGGGCCTTGCTCCTTATTTAAAACTACTGGTTAAATAAAGATGCTAATACCCAATAGCTGGGAGTAATGAGACAGGTGGGCTTGGAGTTCCCAGGCTTGGGTCTAAGGAGAAAAGAAGGTGGAGAGAGGAGGGAACCATCTGGTGTAGGTGAATCATGAAAATATAGCGATGAGGGCTAGCCAATTGGAGTTAGAGCGCCTACATGGAACATGGCAATTATAACTTAGGGTTATGAATGTGGAAATAGATTCTAATAGCATGAAAGTAGATACCTTCCCAGCTGTAGTGATGAATAAGGCATATTATAAGATAAAAGTTGTATATCTTTTATCTAGCAACAGAATGAACAAAGGTGGGGTAGAAATTTTGGCTTGAGATTAAATATTTTGACAACAGCTAATGAAGTCAAACCATAGGTTATTTCAGAGAAAGTAAAAGTCTAATGATAAACCAGCCTGGCTCCATTTTGTACTTGAAAGTCATCTTGTAGAAAAGACAAACCAGGTTCATTCTAGTTTATGATTAAGTTTGTTTCTCAAGTAGAGGGTTATGTGTCACCTTAACTACAAATGATTTTGTACTGGATGTTCCAGAAACAGACAATCATGCTTTGTTTTTTTCAGTGAGTTGTTATGACCACCTTATCACGATTACTTTGCAACCAGATCTTTGTTTCAGGAGAGGTTGTTATGGCCAACTGTTACGCTTATATTCTGCTTCTGTAACCTCACCTGTTTGCCTATCAAATCCTCTATTCAGAAAGCCCTTCTGGTGAGCTATAAAAACCCTTATCTTCCCCCTGTTCAATGCTGTCTCTTGAACCCTGCTTTAGAGAGAGACTGCAAGTATATATGAATATGAAAGTTTGCTTTAATTAATTCAGCCATGATTTGGGTCAGTGATCTTTCTCTTCACATCTGTGGGATTAACATCAGCTCAAGAAAAAATGGTCAAGAAAATAAGAACTCAGATTGGATACTGTTCATATATTTTGGTGATGAAGGTGGAATACATTATCCACATGAATAATGAGACCGAGAATTCAAGAATCCAGAGCCACAAAAACATCATCTAAGGGAAAGGCAGAATTCTAGTATTCCTTAAAAGCTACCCATCTGAAGTAATTAATAATCATATTAAACTGAGAAATAACAAAAAATATACACCAATACTGTTCATAAATGGACCAACATTGCATCTCTAAATGTTATGATATTAAATACACAGAATAGATTTGTGTATTGTAAACAAGAAATGCTTTCAAATTTGAGTAAATATAATCTTTTATATCTGTACTATAAAATGATAAACAAATATATGTCATTATTCTTCATATGATTGCAAAATCAGGATCAAACATATTTGCAAGGTATTTAAAATGACAACTACTCAAAACTGAAACCATCTAAATCCATTGTAACTGAATTAATGTCTTTTGATATGAATCTCACAAAATTTATAGTGAAATTTGTCTTTAGATCTACCATAACTCACACAGAATAACAACAAAGCTTTTGAATCTTGAAGTTAGTTATTGCCTGTCTCTATTCTGTTTTGTCTTTGAAAAATTACATAGCAATTTTTTCAATGAAGAAGGAAGTATTTATAGGGAGATAAAATATTACAGATCTGTGTGTTGCTCCCAAACCAGCAAAAGGAATAAAGAGAAAATATTCCATCAAACAAATATAACACATGATCGGTACTACCATGGTCAAGATTTGAAGTGTGAAGAAAGAATAAAATGTTAAAATGTGTTGATTTTATTTGAACATCTTAAAAGCCTTCCTTAGATCAGATAATACCCATAAAGCTTTTAGCACACAGCGGTATTATGTGATACTAAACAATATGACTGTTTATGATAAAATAGCTTGGCTTCATTTTAAGGAGAAGATAATCATGACTTAATTTTTAAGCAAAATTAAATACCAAGTACGAAATATTCTGAGGCCATGAGTTCCTGTAAATCACATCTAACATTTGAAAACAAATAGAGTACTGTATTTGCACAGACAATAACAGTGAGTCTGCAGTGAGATTCGGAAACATTACCTCAGTGACTGCTAAACAGGCTACGTTGCATAAAGCCGAGACTAAGTGGCTTAGTTGAGAAAACTACATGACTTCATTCATTTGAAGCCGACTGGATTTGGCAAGAAAAGGGGACAGAACGTCCACTAGGTGTAGAACAAAATGGTTTTGTATCTAACTCCTTTTAGCATCTGTTTAAAATCTTATAGAGTGTTTACTTTATGGTTCCGAGACACATTCCATTGAACAAAATTTAAAAGAAAAATGAATTCAAATTGAGAATATCATAGAATTATGCGTAGCAGAGGCTGACATGCACAAGAGTGTTTTACATCCCTATTCTCTCCAGGCCATAACAGCATCAACAACAGAAATGCCCATGTTTAGGAAATCAAAACTATAATACATTCACACACACACACACTCACACTCACACACACAACACAACACACACGGTGCATATGTGTGTGCATGTGTTTTGCATGCAGGTGCACACTGTATATATATTTTTTAAATTTGAAAGTATAAATGAGAGACTACAGATGTTTGTCCAATTAACAAATATTAAGACAAATTACTAAAAAAACACTACATTCTATTTATCTGGAAGGGCAAGTGACCATGCCATGTGACATGGAGGTCAGAGAAGAACTTTACAACTAGCAGGAGTCTGTTGTCTCCTTCATGATGTAGAACTCAGGGATCAAACTCTTACTATATGTTCAGTCTGAGTGTCATGTAGTCTTAGCTCCTGAACAATTTCCAGTCCTCTAACAAATTCTTATGTTTATTTCTTCTCCCCAACCCCTTGTTTCAGGTTTGCATTGGTGACATAAGCATGCATCTACTTTTCAAGTTAACCTACATGGCAGTTTTACCCAGTGACAAGTTGGCCTTCTTAGGTTTTCACACCTGCATGCTG
Organism: Mastomys natalensis; assembly: GCA_021653895.1. NCBI lineage: Eukaryota > Metazoa > Chordata > Mammalia > Rodentia > Muridae > Mastomys > Mastomys natalensis. The sequence goes on along the minus strand of JAJTUV010001817.1, from coordinate 21,132 downwards.
CCTGCATCACTTTGTAGACAATCAGACAGAGATGCTAAATTTTCTCAAGGCCAAGTTCTTGACATTCTCGGATGTAGAATCATGTGATGCTTTCATCTCTCATCATCCTATTTTCACTTTTTCTTAAACTCAATTTCATTTTTGCATATAATTGGTTTTGTTTGTGCATTGAAACAGGACGCCATGATGTAGTGCTGGCTCCACTAGAACTTGCTACATGGACTAGATGTCCTGGAGCTTACAGAGATCCCCTTGCCTTAGGATTATTTGAATTAAAGGCATGCATATCAAGTCCGACTCTGTGCCAGCTCATTTTTAAGATTAAAAGCCATCCATGTTGTCTATTGTACCCAGGATTATTCACACTTCACCTCTCCACCATCTACTTCTATCATATATTAATCACCATTCCTTGAGATGTCAACACTAGGGGCTGTAAAGGTGGCTCATCGGTTAAGAGCACTGACTACTCTTCCAGAGATCCTGAGTTCAAGTCCAAGCAACCACATGGTGGATTACAACCAGATGTAATTAGATATAATGCTCTCTTCTAGTATGTCTGAAGACAGCGACAGTGTACTCACATTCAAAAAAACAAATAAAATCTAACAACCCAGTACATTTGCCACATATTTTTTAATACACTGATTTATAAATTGAGGTTCAACTCATATAGAACTCCTAGCTAACTCCTCTATGCATTTCAAAATATTTTTATTTAAACTAACGTAGTTGTCACAGAAATATTTTGTCTTTCAAAAGCTGGAATTCAATAAAGTAATTCAGGGAATTATTTTCAGATAACTTACTTTCTAGGCACTTCCTTTGCACTACACTGAAAAGTGTAGGTAAGATAAATAGTTGTTCAAATTTAAATTAGCTTAATGCAAATTAAGTGAAATTATATATTACAAATATTTGGCAATTTTGATAAAAATTTGTCCTAGAATTCTTATTGTTCCTGTAATTGACACAACTACTCATAATTTTCACTGTGTAATACAAAATATTATTTAAACAAGACTATGAAGGACAGCATCTTGAATCATAGAAACTAATTAAAAGGAGTGTTTCTATTTAACAATTAATTCTGAACTTAGAAATCAAGTATCTCTAACAGAATATACTGACAAACAAGGGAAGCTATGCATTATATATGTTAGAATATGAGGCCTAAAATGGTGAAAAAGTTACTTTTGGTGAAACTTCAAAATGGTGTATTGATTCAAAAGTATGAACATAGTCATCAGAGACCAGTTGTTATTATGGAGTCATTTAACTAGAACAAAGAAACAATAGAGTTTAAAAAGACAGATAGAGGAGTTTGGAGAATGGAATTTTTAAAAGATTTTTTAAAAAAATCAACATAAAGACATTACTACAACATGAAAAGTGGTCTATCTTGACAAAACGTCATGATTCATGAACAAGGTTTCTGGATTGTCCAGCAACATTTGGCATGCACTATAGCAGGTAGTGACTACCAAATCACACGGAAGTGGCTTCTCTAATCTTGTAAAATATGAGGATTATGAAGACAATTAGAATATGAAGTTGTAGTCCATAGTTTTAGAAAGCTTATCAAGTAGTAACAAATAAGAGAAATTTGCAAGGTTGCTTTTAAGCTGTGCTATGTGGGGAATGGGTGAATGGTAAAAGAACTTAAGTATTTAACAGATAACATAGATACAGGTTAAAAACCAAAGGCATAAATACAGTGACAATAAAATGCCTACAGCAGGCAGCAACTGAAACAGGCTAATACTATGATGTGAATCTTAATAAGATGATTATAATATGATCAACCAACAAATATATGCGGTAGATAGATTTGTATGAAGACAATGATGTTGAAAGCTATAGGCACATTCATTGGACAGGCATTTGGTGACAGATATTGAAAGGTAGAAGAGAGAGGGTTATGGATTCCTATAAGAACTATTTTCAAAAAGGTTTTAAATTATGTGTAAGGACATATTTGGGTTAAAAGAAGAATGAAGAGAAACAGCAGATAAAGAGAATTTTACAGTTTGTCTATAATTATTTAGAGAGAAATAAGCTAATTACTGATTGTGGCAGTAAACACTTGGACAATGTTGTGCAAATAATTTTACATCTCTAAAATTTTTCCAATATAGTGCTTGTAAGTGGCACAACAGTGAAAGAAAGACCACATTACTTCCTAGATGTTAGCATGGTCATTTGAATAAGAATGACCCTTATAGGCTCCTGTATTTTAATGCTTGGAATGGCACACCGGGGAGTGACACTCCAGGGAGTGGCATTATTAAGTGTTATGGTCTTCTCCTTGGAGGAAGTGTGTTACTGTGGGAGGGCTTTGAGATTCCAAGTGCTCAAGCCAGGCTTGGTGTTTTTCTTTCTTCCGCTGCCTTCAGATCCACATGTAGAACTCTCAGCTACTTTCCAGTACCAGTCTTCCTGCATGCCTTCATGCTTCCTCCCATGATAACTATGGACTAAATAAACCTCTGACTTAAAAGCCCAACTCAATACATTCTTTTATAAGTTGCCATGGTCATTGCATCTCTTTACAGCAATGGTCTTTGACCAAGACAGTTATGATCTCAGTAAGTTAAGTGTAATCATGTCATTACTAATGCTGTGGTGGTGATGATTACAATCATTCCTCTTTCCCATACTACCAGGAAAATAGAATGCATGAGAATTTCAGGGAGATGAAACATAACAGAAAATATAGCAATGAGAACATCACAAGCCAGCAGCATAGTGGGGTTCTTCATGTGTGCTCTGATCTCAACTTCTTAAAAATAACAATTCACCTTCTACTAATTACTTGTATAATTATTCTCAATCATGCCCATAAGCAAAAGCCAAAAGCCATCTATGCTATAGCTCTGATGTCTGAGAAAGTCACTGCAGGCAACAGATGGTGAGTTAAAAATAGCAGCCTTGAGTCACCTGTGATATGACTTGAGATGCCCAATTACTTCATCCTTCTTCTCAACTCTGTCACAATTTCTAAACTGACTTGTGGAGCCAAGAGGTTCTTAACCAAGAGCCATACTGTGTAGTAAACAAGTATAGAACAGATGCGCCATTGATGCTGTTATCTGATAGTGCTATGATTTTATCACATGCTGACGATGTGTACGGATGCACCATGTGATGTGTCAACATGTGTTGCACATGTACAAGAAATTGAAATGCGAAGGGAAGCCTTGGTGATGAGTGGTAAGTATAAGAAAAAGAGAAAAACATTTTTTTTCCTGAAGTTTCTAAGGGCCATCTTCTGAAAATAGATAGGAAAGCTGTTTAAAAATCCAGCCAAGTTGATATTTATGTCTGTTTCCTTAGCAAGGAAAATGTCATCTCTTATTTATAAAACAATCACTCTCAAGCATGACTGGGGGGAAGATATTGAAAGAACAATAAGCTTAGACTTGGAGCTGTTCTTATCAAATGCTGTCTTTTAAACCACCAAGATATAAGTTCAATGCTGCGGTTTAATACATCTCAGGTAGATGGGCAGAAATGTTTCCTTTCTTCGATAACCCCCAATCAGCAAATTTTAACTTAAGAATAGAATGGTATTTTCACGAGGGCTTTGATTTTGCCGTATAATTCATTTTGTAACTTTCTCGAGGGATTTTCGCGTCTTTTGTCAGTACCACTGAGTGAGAGTAACATTCCAATTTTAGATTTAATATTTCATATCCTGTGTAGCATGATTTTGCCAAATTTATATGTTCACTTGTTAATGCATTAATTCATCCACATGATGGTTTTATTTATACAATCTGACACACAGGGTCATAATCAAAGGCAGGAAGGTTAGCTATGGACTACAGACTCCATAACATAAGTAATACAAGGTTGGGTATGCAAACTACAAGAAGTAGAAAAAAGGCCTTCCTGAACAAGTTTCCCAGTAGCTAAGGTGAATATTCCGAAGGGGTCATCTATGAATTCCTTTTCATAATGCCAACAATGATCTTTGGTTTGAGTTAAACATGAGGATATGTTTGTCATTAGAATTCGGGGAAATGTGCCACTACTGTCTGGACCAGAGTGTACTCTGGTTTGCACACTCAAGTGGAACACTGTCTTAAGAGAAGGGATGGGAGAACTGAGCATTAGCTTACCAGGGAACACTGCTTGCTCACAGTGGTGTGTATATAGGACAGGCTTCTGCCCAGAGTTTTCCTGAGAAGCATCTGACCCCTCAGTTTTCATTCTTTATTTTATTCAAATGGAATTGCTTCAGAGTTTTTAGACAAACTTCATGGCAAGGAAAATGGAACATGAGAGAACTTTACAAAATCAATGTAAACTCAATAACGGTAACAGTAAGAAAACACACAGAGAAGTGGTAAAGATCATGTAGACAAGACACTGTGGGTTGTGAATGGAACAAGTAGAGAAAACTGAGGTATCAAATTTACCATCATTCCCAACAATCCAATGCCTTATTTTTCTGTCCTCCTCTGAGTGACATTCATGATGGTCTATGACAGGTTGATGTTGAATTAACTCAGATACTAAAAAATGTACAAATGAAAGAATATTTTCAAACTTTAGCAGACACCTTAAAACTCAAATTAGCTATTATGTTTCTATGATATAAGAGGAAGAGTGTATGTTCTTTTGTGATTGGGTTACTTCACTCAGGATGATATTTTCTAGTTCCATTCATTTACATAAGAATTTATCAAATTCATTGTTTTTAATAGCTGAGTAATATTCCATTGTGTAAATGTACCACATTTTTTGTATCCATTCCTCTGTTGAAGGGCATCTGGGTTCTTTCCAGGTTCTGGCTATTATAAATAAAGCTGCTATGAACATAGTAGAGCATATGTCCTTGTTATGTGTTAGAGCATCTTCTGAGTATATGCCCAGGAGTGGTATAGCTGGGTCCTCAGGTAGTGATATGTCCTAATTTTCTGAGGAACCGCCAGATTGTTTTCCATAGTGGTTGTACCATCTTGCAATCCCACCAACAATGGAGGAGTGTTCCTCTTTCTCCACATCCTCAACAGCATCTACTATCACCTGAGTTTTTGATTTTAGCCATTCTGACTGGTGTGAGGTGGAATCTCAGGGTTGTTTTGATTTGCATTTCCCTGATGACCAAGGATGCCGAAAATTTCTTTAGGTGCTTCTTGGCCATTTGCATTTCCTCAGTTGAGAACTCTTTGTATACATGGTATTCACTCACTGATTATTGGATTTTAGCCCAGAAGCTTGAAATACACAAGATTCAACTCACAGACCACATAAAGCTCATGAAGAATGACGACCAAGTGGGTGGGGGGCGGACTTCAGTCCTTTTTAGGAGTAACAAAATACTCAAGGGAGCAAATATGGAGACACAGTGCAGGACAGAAACTGAAGGAGGGGCCATTCCACCTGGATATCCATCCCATGTGCAGTCACCAAAGGTAGATGTTGATGTGGATGTCAGGATGTACATGCTGACAGGAGCCTGATATAGCTGTCTCCTTAGAAGTCTGCAAGAGTCTGACATACTAAGAGGCAGATGCTCACAGCTAACCATCAAACTGATCATGGGGTTCCCAATGGAGAAGATAGAGTGAAGGCTGAAGGAGTTGAAAGGATTCGTGACACCATGAGGAAAGCAACAATACCAACCAACCAGAGCCCCCAGGGTCTAAACCACCAGCCTGGGAGCGCTTAGGGAGGGCCCATGGCTCCAGCTATATATGTGAGGGAACTATATATAAGTGGGAGAAGAGATCCTTGGTCCCATGAAGGTGGGGCGTCTTTGGGGGGGATATTTGAGGGTTGGGAGGTGAGATACGGGGGAGGGTGGGTGGGGGTACACCAAATGGAGGCAGGAGGAGGGGGGAAGGGATAGTGAGTTCCTGGGAGGGAGAGGGGAATGGGGTAAGGAGAGAACATCTGAAATGTAAATAAAATTTCCACTAAAAAAAAACAAAAGAATTAAAGTACAGTAAGAATTTAACTATTGGAATAAATGATAATATGTTTAAAATAAAACATTTCATTTTTTGACTAATAAAGAATGTAAAAAAAAAATAGAGGAAGAGCGTTCAATTTTTTTTTCTTAGACTTTTTTTTAAAACTAGGTCTAAAGTAACTCGTCCTTGCGATGAACGTGCTGGGGTAGCATTATAAACATGTATATGCCACCTCATTTAGATTTCACCTTTTAAATCTCTAGAGTTACAGTTAGAACTAAGCATGTCCTTTTGGTTTTAGTAAAGTACTAGTCACTGTTCCTTTCACTGGAAATATTATTCTTATAAATTCATATGCAGCAATATTTAAAAAAAAGAAAATGATATGTACAAGTAACATTATAAAAATTGAGCAGGTTCTATTTAGGAATATATACATATAATATATATATATTATATGTATATATATATATGTATGTGTGTGTTTTGATATATATTTAAGAATATATAGATAGATATAGATACATATATATATATATATATGCATGTAATGACAATTATTGAGGATCAAGTCTGAGAAAGCCAGAAAGGAGGGATGTATGTGAAGGTTTGTAGGTAGGAAAGGGGAGAAAATGATGTTATTATATTATAATTTCAAAAAACAGAAGAAATATAATCTCTTAAAACTTGAGAATAAATGGTTCAGAATTTAGGGAACTTTCTGCTATTCTATATTACCAAATATTGGTCTCAGCATCTATGTCTGGTGTCTCACAGATACTTGTAACTTGAGATCTGAATCCTTCTTCTGCCCTAAAAGCATGCATACATGTGTGCATGCATGCACACACACACACACACAATTCAGAAATGAAAAACAAACAGATACACATATGCATACAAATAAAAGCAAAAATGCCTTTAATATAAAACAAAGACTATACAAGAAATAGCCGGGAATGAAACCTGATACATTATTATCCAAAATACATAGAAGACTGCATATACAGTAATTTTCTTGTACTTATATTAAAGCTGAGAGATTCATGTGGAAGAAGACAATTCTTTGAACAGAAACCCAGAGCTATGTTTGGACTGATAGATTTTTTTTAAAAGATATAAGTATTAACTTTAAGAAGTTTATGAAATACTGTTGTTCTTCACATTTTTTAAGATCAATTTCTGCTGTAGCAATGATACATTTCTCAACATTGTAAGCATCATTTTATGAGCACATGAGAATCAATTTAGTAAAATGTTAGCACTGAATCTAACATTAATGGGCAACAGACATTTTAGCACTCTAAGTCAGCTCGAAGACGTTCTTGCTGCACAGACAAGAGGTTGTATTTAAATGGATGCACAAATAGATAAAATGAATATTTAGTAGTCCAGTGTTTAAGGAGGCTTTAATTGTTAAATATACCTAGTAACACTTAACAGTCTAATGTTAGATAGTATTATATTGAAAGTTAAAAATGGTATTAAATGACTTTTGTCAAAGAGGTCACTCATTAGCGGCCATTAAACATGCTAACAAAAAAATGAAATAGACCCAATGATGATGAAATTCTATTTGATAACAAATCTAAACTTGGAAGAATAACTAAAGGACTCTGTCTAATGGTGAATATTGAAGCAGAGAGGTAATGATATACTGTTCACCTTTGGAATGATTTCCCTGGCTTTTTTTTTTTTTCTTCCAGAATGGAGTGCCATGCCAGACAAGCAGGTGATGTCGTGGTTCAGGTAACAGTTAACACTTGAGAGCATGCATTTAAGAGACGATGAGATATTATCACAAGTAAAGCATATGTTTAAAATGTGAGCTTTTGAAATACGGAAAATGTAATGAAGACAAATTGACTTGCAGGATCTATACATAGAAACTTACAGCAAACTTTCCATCTCTGCCTTGATAATGGGGACACAGGCATTTCTAACAAATGTACTGATGTGGAAACTTTGAGACATTTAAAACGAATCCATAAGTACCTGGTGGGTGGTGAAACTGAAAGGTTTAGAAAGAAACCATTACTTTCCACTGGCTAAATTTGCTATTGTATTTTTTTTTTTATATTTATAGTCATGATCATGAACCCTTTCGAAAAAATGATAAATCCTTGTATCATGTAAAATAGTGAAGTGAATGGTATAGCCAAAAAAAAAAAAAAATCATTGTTAATTTTAGAAGCTCTTTTTGTGCACAAAGTAACAGTTTTATTTGCACAAAAGATATCGAATTTGAATGGCTGTATCACATGAAAGCCAACAGAAATATCATAATTTTGTATGACAATATATGTTATTAATAGAGTAGGTTCTACAGACACAGCAGAGCAAGATTATTCCAGAATTTAAAAGCGTGTATTACTCTGATTTTACTTCAATTTTATCTTTCAAATTCAGTATTATAAAATTCATGTTCTGCAAATCAACATGTGAAATTCTCCTTTCACATAACTTGAGTGATATTTTTACATTTTGGTATCCACGCTGGTAGATGAATCTTTTTTTTTAATAAATGTAGATTAAAAGTATGTGCAAAGTCCATTTTTATTACAGAATGAGAGAGATGACATTCATTTCTTCAGTTTCACAAACCATAATTTTTAAGTGTTTTACCAGTTAAACCAAGCTGAGTGTGTTTTACAATCATCTTTAATCAAAGACTCAAAATTAAAAAAAAACAAAACAAACAAACTAGCATTTCTGAAGAACATTGGCTAATTTTGAAATTATTCAATGAAAAAAAGCAAAACTCTACTAAATACAGTTAGTCAAAAAAAAAGTTTGATTCAAAATTATTAACTCTCAAGATTGAGAAGAGTTTTAAAATAGTTATCATGATGCATGATGCTCATTAGACACGCACTGATAATAGATGAAGTCACAGACACCATGCTGCTAAATGAACAGAGTTTTGAACCAACTCCTCATGGCTTATCATCACACCCATAGATCAACGCATCTTTCAGTCTTCATCTGAGAACACTCTACTTGCAGAAGATGGTGATGAGCACAGTGACCTACAATTGGCCAAGGTGGGGAGAATAAGAAACTGCAGAATATTCATCCCGAAATGGAAGACATCTTTACCATACCACCTCTCACAAAACTGAGAGATCACTGCAGAGAAGGGGGTGGGAAGAATGTAAGAGCCAAATGCAATAGATGACTACAGAGCGTGTTCTAGACAAAGCAAGGGAGCTGCACATATGACTTCAAATTTTGGTTAGCAAGTCCATGTTAGACCAATTACAGACCTGGAGAGGAGAATTGGCCACGCAGTCCCAACTGTAGCTATCAAGTTAGATGCCAGGAGATGGAAAGACAATTTTCTCAGAAAGTGTAGGCCTTGGTAAGTAAACCACTCTCCAATGAAAAAACATACATCCAAGGATATTTGAGGAATAGAAATACATCTTATAGGACTAAGAAAATATATGGGACACGATATTAGGTTGATAGATCATAGGGTATAGATCTGGGTAGAGTTGAGGGTGGGAGCAAATATTAAACCATGTAATGAAAATCTCAAAGAACTAAAAAAAAATGTTAATTAACAAAAATGAAAATGGAAGCTATTTGATAATATCTATTATATATTCTGACTTCAAAATAAAGACTAAAACCAGTGATTTTTCGTATTTATCCTTTGTACACAAAAAATTTTATCATTGGATAAATTTGACTTAAATTTGTAAGGACACATGATGTTTGCAACACTGCTTCCACTTATACAAGCACCAGTATGTCAAAATACACGACAGTATCAAAGCTCTAGAAATTTTTCCTGGAAAGGTCATTAGAATTCATATTAAATGAAATCAAACTCAACGAGCAGAGTTTTTTGACTTTCTCCTGAGACAATTGCCAACTTCACTATCAAAATATAAGATACCAATGACTATTGAATCATATCTTCCAGGGGCACCTAATCAATCCATTCATTCAACAAACATCTTCTATTGGGTAACCAGATTCAGGCATTGATACATGAACTTGAAAAACAATAATACAATATTAAATTCTTACCCAGAAAAGGCTTACATTCTGGATTAAGAAACAGAAGCAGAAAATCAAATGGCTGTCACTAAATAGGAGGCAGAAATTTAATAAAAGTTGTGTCATTTGGAATATGTTAGAAGATAGACTTATCAGAAGCTGCTGAAGGATTTCTAAAGAGCAATGGATGTGAACAATTGAGAGTCCTTTCTAAAGTCTCTGAAAAGAAAGAAGCAGTATTTACTGATGTGAAGAAGAATGGAAAAGTAGAAGAGTTCCAGGGGTGGGCAGGTAGAAAGCTTTATAAAAATATTTTTAAAATATTGAAGAATTTAAAATACTAAAATACGAGCTATCAGACTGAGCTACCAGGAAGATTTATACAGTTGAAGATCCTACAAGATAAACTACATATGAATAAATCTGGAGTCTGTAACATAGATTTGGTCCTTACAGAAAAAGAGCATCAGAGTTTGGTTATAATAAACATCTCAAATTAGCAGGACAAACCATGAAGAACTTAACAGTTAGAGACCAAGTGAGGAAAAAAAGTAAACATATTTCCTAAAACTGAAAAGAAAGCCAATGTATTTCCTTGAAAGGTTTCAGAAATCTATCAAGTTTTGCAATGTAAGTATTAAAGCTTAATATACAAAGAGGTTGCTTCATAGACGAAAAGAAGTCTTTGCCAAGTTTTGACTAAAAGAGGAAAATGCTATAATGAGGAATTTGCCACTTCGATTTAAGATTAAGAAAAAAAACTTAGTTTTTATTAATTTGTATTCTGTCTTGATTTAAGAATAAGCCTGGGTTGGATTGTAGACTACCTGGAAAGTTGACATTTAGAACATGTGAGGCTCGCCCTAAGTCTATCCCTTTGTATAATAAAGAATGAAAGGCATGAAAGCATGGAGGTAGACTTGGGGGATGAAAGGAAGGAAGATGAGAGCAAGACATGGAAGAAGGGAAATTATTTAAAAGCCTACTGTTTCTTATAATTATGTGACATGCTGGGTAAAGAGGGACTGGGGTTATAGCTGAAGAGTGGGGAGGAGCTATCTCACAAGAGAATAATCATAATCATACTAACATAATAATTTGACTTAAAAGTTCCAACACTTTTGTCTTATAATTATTAGCAACAAAAATTTATGACATTCACAGACTCATAAAATGACAATATAATTACAATAATATCAAGAACTATGTCAGTTTCAGGTAATTGGTTTCACACTAGTTAAGAAAACGTCAGTTGGTGTACACATACTGAACAAAGCAAGCAATTCTGCAAAAGCTATCAGAGAGCCTACTGCCCTCCATTTATTATTAATGAATACAGCTGAAAAATTTTCACTGTTTTAGAAAATTTGTGAATAGAAGTTATGTCCATCCAATAATCACAAAAAAGCTGTGAAAGTCTTGCCCTTATCCCCTTTCAGCCATGAGAAACTAAAACAGAGGTAGATTCATTAATTTATCCAAGGTCACATACAAAGACATTTCTTTTCCTACAGTTATTACACATCTTCTATTGGATTAAATTCTAGGGGAAATACACTAAAGAACAGCATTAGGCAAACATCTAGTGAGCTATTACACATATCAGACCTTTTCCTCACTTGTGATGTAATGTTAATCTGCCTTTGCTCTCATTCCATCCCAATTACTAATGATAGTGTCATTCCATCAAAGAATTTGGAATCTTCCAATTCATTCCACTGATGTTTCATATTTTTTTTTCTCTGTACCATTTGCATCATAACTGACTAAATTCTACCAAGAAAACCTTTTTAGGAAGGCTACTCTCAGTACATCCTTTGTAGACGGTAGCAAGCAAGTTTAGTTGGCAGAGACAGAGTTTTCTCAAAAGAAGAGCTGTCTTCTATCTCTAGTAGTCATCTCCTAGATGCAAGGTTAAGCCTGAGAAAGACAACAGCTTTCCCTGACAAAGAACAGCATCTGCTGTCCAACCAGGACAGTCACGGGATGACAGCTGTCTTTGCCAGATGGCCCTCGCTCGCATCCACTGGTCTTGTTTTATGGAGGGATTGTTTAAGTGCCTTAAAGATTGTGTTTCATGGTCAGTGTAGTTTACCTGGATTTGCTCCCCCAGACCCAGCTGCTCCAACTCAAATATCCGAATCTATACTCACAAGAGTGTAATATCCAACCTGACTCTTTTCTTTGGCCACAAGTGGATGATAGCAAGAGTAACAAAGACAATTAACTGGGACCAACTTCCTATTTTACATGACTATTGCTGACACTTTGGGGAAAAGGCCCAATACATGTAAGAATTATAGCATCTGTAATCAATGCCTAATTGAAACTAAAGACACTAACTAGGTGTCTACTACTTAGGGAGAATTACCTTTTCAATTATCACTTTTAGGCTTTCCTGATATAATGCTTTCACTAGATTCTGATTCTGATATGTGGAGAAAAGGTATACACTCAATTCAAAAGAAAGAAAAATCTGGTTCTACACAGCTAGTTAATAGGGGAGTTGATTTCTTAACTTCATATTACTTAAGGGGCAAATGGGAACATTCCATTTATAAGAGATGAGGTAAGAAAGAAATTAGGCGCATTATACTTTATCAAACGTTATTTGTATTTGTATCTCAGTTTTATTGATTGTGGGTTTTAAGTACAAGTAATATCAAAATGTACATTTCAGTAGGAATAAAATATCTTGGCTAAAAGAAAAATGAGAAACAAAAATAAATTTTCATTTGAATTCAATATTGCTAAAGCAAGTTGCATGTAGGCAGTCTTATTTTTCCTTCAAAGGTTGTACTCTAAATTGAAATGTCATTGATACACTTTCATAAATCAGAACTGCTAGTTCATGTATATTTTATTCCCTATACCAATCCTTTTAGGACATAATTAAATGCAAACAAACAGAAAAGAACTAACTGGAATCAGTGTGTCCTTCTGAATGACATATCCGTCATACCTGCAAAGCCATCTCATCAGCTAGGCTGCTGTGTTCATGCTCATAAATTTGACAAGGCTGGTTGATTCCCTTCCAAGCCCATTTACATTTAGAAATATGTAGCCATAGTAGATATTTTTCCATTAATTTATAAAGTGCTTCAGTTATGATGAAAGGCAAAATGGCTGGTTCGTTTCCAGGACACAGGTTACTATTCTGACTATCTTTGTATCTCATTGTTGGTGCAGAGGTTTGCATATCAACTGAAATCCAGGACAAATCTTGCCGTGTTTCAGATGAAAAAGTATTTGGTTAGGACAGGTCAAGTCTGTCCATGGTAACATATTTTATTAGGGCCATTTAGGCCAATATAAGGATAAAATGATTCACCCTTCAACTCTACAAGCCATTATTTCTAATTAAAAATGGATGCATAAATATCTATTTTATTATGGCATCTGTGTGGTAAATAATTCAGGCTATAAGTAAAACACTCACCAAGGATACTACCTTCAAAAATTACTTCATTTTTCAAGTGCTTCTTCCTAATTAAAATGAGTATTTTCCATCCATATTGCTGAACTGTGATTTATAATAAGGTCAGAGTCTCCGAATATCCAATACTTAAGCTAGACAAAGTCCCAAATATGAAAATCATGCTGCCTACTAGATAGAAAAAAATTAAACATTTACTGGCTTTTCCCAATACATGCATAAAAATCTATGGTTCTTTCATGATCTAAACAAAAGGGAGAAAGTAGATAATCACTAGGAATCACTTTTTCACAAACTCAAAGCTAAAGCAAGAAGATTAAATTACAATTATATTCTATCTGCTTTAATTTACTATGTGCAATGCAATGGATAGTAAGATAGATTCACATAAATCTCATTGCTGTTATAAACCACAGGTCAAAGTGTCCCCTTTTCTATGTGGTTGGTTCTCCTTCCCCTTCAGCTTTTCTGCTCACCTCCCCGCCCCCATCCCTTTTATGTTCAGGACAACACAGAATGATGTAAAGATAGAGGGCTTGTGTTTCTTTAGTTGCAGGTGTGAATGCTTATCTCATAATTTTATAGGAAACAAACAAATACTTTCTTTTACAAAATTGCAGTTAACAAGTTTCAAGTCTCTCTATCAATGGCATTACTGTCTCAATCGGAATTGGTTTATGTTACTTGACAATGCTGTGACTGTGACCTGACTTACTGAGATTATCAACAAACATCAACACTATCTTCGGGAAGGAAAAATAAATACAAACCTAGGGACCAAGTGAAAGCTAGAATTGAAACTAGGTCTAAACATTCATATGTAGGAATGTTTCAAAATTCAGATAGATTATTCACTAGATAATCCTTATTTTCATAACACCAGAATTATGTGGACTTTGTTTGTGTATGTGAGCAATGTCTGTGTGTGTGTGTATGTGTGTGTGTGTGTGTGTGTGTGTGTGAGAGAGAGAGAGAGAGAGAATCTACATATGCTACCTGAAACAAGATAGAAAATCAGAATCTAATCTCTCTCCCCCCTCTGTGTGTGTGTGTGTGTGTGTGTGTGTGTGCGCGCACGTGTGTGCTTATGAGAGAAAGAGACAGAGACACTCAGAGAAACAGAGAACAGAAAAATAATACACAAACAGATAAATAGATATATAGATAAGTAGATAATGATAGATAGAGCAAATTAATATCAAGGGTATGGGCAAGGCATTTTATAAATACAAATGCATGTGATTCTAAGAGTGTATGTAATTAGACACTACTATCATTTCAGTTTTGCAGATGAAGAAATAAATAGTAAGAAGGCAGAGCACACTGTGCCAAGTTGCATAGCGGTTAAGTAGGGAAGGCAGCATGCTCCCAAGTCTACTCCCACCCTGTGTAAAAATATACTGGCTGTAAATACTAGAACATGAAATAGTTTTCTGACACTAGAATTTTCAGACATAAAATATGTATTATCTGAAACTGGAGATTTTTTTAAGATTTACTTCTAGATCATCTACAGGGGCGTCATCCTTGACTTCCAGGTTGCCTTTACCTTTCTCAGTAGTACTCATCAGTTTTAACCTCCTTCACCAGCTCCTCATCCTCTGCGTCTTCAACAGAGGTGTTCAATCAAGCCCGGCACACTCCTGTGTTCCTATTCTATATTCCTTCCACAGCGGATGGTGACCATTAAATCATGAAACTCAGCTCTTCTGCTCATGTTTGGTTCTTTTAATTCTATAACCTTTATTATTTAATAAGTCATGCGAATAAATAAAAAATCTCGTATACCAACATTCACCATATAAATTATCCAGATTTTTTAATCCCAATAGAATGCATCAAATATTTCATGTGTACCATGGAAGTTTGACTTTCAAAGGTCTCTCAGATCTAAGAGCTTTACAGTAATTTCTTTTGCCTAGAGATGATATCTTTTACTTTCTTACCCCAACATAATCGCCCTGGACTCTTACCTAGCTCACACTAATAAGTGCAGTGTTCTATGAAGTATAAAACCTCATGGTTTCCTGTGAGCATGCTATTCCCCACGTGCTCTCTCTATCTGCTCCTTCCCACTATTAGAATTCTAATAATGTTTTTAATTTACTCCAGTGATTAATATTTTCCAGTTACTGGATTCATGGAGTTGAACTTCAATTCCATATACTACACCTTGCAGTAAAAACGTTATATAAAACAGCTAAATACAATTGTGAATTTCACATCTATAGATTTTTAAACTCAAACGAATACCCACTTCATAAATGAAAACTTAGCCACATTTTTCTCCAAGAAATGTATGTCAAAATTGACCAAATATTTAAAAATAGATATCTACTTTACTGTTGAATTAATATAGGAAAGGGAATTATTTTTCAACATCCTTAATGTTTATCAAATTCTCACTGTGAAAATTGCTATTTTTCTCATATAAGATTAAAATTTATGTTTTCAAATGAATACAGCAATTTAAAAGTTATATATAACCTTAAATGTTTATTATATTAATTGTAATCTTCTGAAAAAGTTCTATTAGTGTCACAGACTTATCTGTACATCTATAGAAATAATTACCAATCTAACTTTATTAAGTATATAGAAAAATATCTTAGAAACCTTGTTAAATGATATAACCAAGTATGAAATAAAATGGTTGTAATATTTCCATTTTCCCATATCTTTGTGAATATATAAATCTGGCATGTTTGTAATAAAATATTATTATATATCACAGACCTAAAGGCAGTATATCTGACATACTCATAGATAAACACACGTACTGAGAAATGTTTTAATAGACTCACATGTATAGCCAAATAACAGGTTAACAAAGGTATTCTAGCTGATTATATTTCTAAATATACCAAAGTTAATTCTTATATCAAAACGTTACATATTCCTTTGAATTCTTAGTCTCTACAGTTAAATTTTTAACACTATGTACTAACAGCACAGGTGTTGCAGCCTCCTTCAGACCAGGACAAACAGCCACAAACAAAACAGTAACAGTTGTGGCCTTTGAATGAATAGAGTTGTTTTCGTAAGTAACGATTATATGAATGAAAACACTAGAAAACATTTATAAAGTTGAGATAAATAAGTTGGAAACTCAAAGACTGAATGAGTCTTCTGAAGATTAAAAAAAAAAAGGTATGAGGGACTAAAGAAACGATCTATGGTGAAACATCACACCCTCTTATAAATGCCATTTGGTTTTCTGAATGCTCCTTGTAGATGCATAGTAGGTAGATGGAAAGGTTCTGCATTGTCAATCAGCTTTGACTCATAAGAACTTATCATGCTTATAGGTACAGTCACTGTTCCTCTTCTAACCATTAGCTATTTGAAAATGTGGGCCATTTTTGATTGAATATATCATTCATATGGGAATCATGATTTATCTAGAAATGTACGATTAAGAAATATTTTGGTTTATTTTTTTGGGTGGGATGAATGTGAGACAAACCAACAGTACATATGAATCAGGGACGAGGAGAAGTATGCTTAAACGTGACAGTACGTTACAATTTATTTTTGCTGCTGAGACTATGCTTAGACCTCTTGCTATTCACATGCATCTCATTTGATCCTCCCCGAAGAAACTGTGAACTTGTTTGCAAGATGCCATTTGCCAGTTTTACAAAACTGATAACAGACAAGTATTTTACCATGGATTCCGTAGTCATTGTGAAACAGAGCTGTAGTTTAAATATAGGTCTTCCAATATCACTCCGAAATAAGTAGCAAGGAATTTTTCATCTGGCATGTAAATGTATGCATGATAGATGACAGGAAAGAAAGATTTAGGGACTGGGGAGATGGTTCATCAGCTAGAACGGCTGCTAGGCAAACATGAGAACTTGAGTTTGTATCCCCAGAACCTAATTTAAAGACATCTCAACTCTCTGCCTATAACTGCAGCATGAGGGAATAGAATCAGGCATATCATGCAAAGCTCACTGGCCTGACACCCTAGTCCAAACAATGAACTTCTGCATCTGTGAGAGACCTGGTCTTGTCCAGCTCTGCCCACTGTGCTTGTTCACAGACATCATCGAAATATATATTCTACACACACACACACACACACACACACACACACACACACACACACACAGTTATACACACAGACACACAGACCATAAGAACAAACAGAAATAGTGTGAAGTAGAGTAACAGACAGTCACTTTTAAAGTTATTTTTAATATGGATCATTGAAAATATCTAAGTATATTTTAAACTATGGGATTAAAAACCAAAACTCATAATGTTGTTTAAAAAATTTACTGAATTTTCTTATTTTTTTTATGTAACTAAATTGCTTTACAAGCTATGAGTTTGAGATTAAGAATAATATAATGCCCCCAAAGCCACAGTACATTCTAAATCATGTTCTACTAAAATTTGTGCCAAAGGACTTCTACCATGTCGGAAATATAAAACTCTGAAAAATTGCTTATTTTACAAGTACTTCTGTGTGTCACCTATACATGCTATTGGGCCTTTAGCCTCCTCAAATAACAGAGTAAGACCACAACCACATCAATCCCATTAACACTGCTGAGGAAAATGAGCAAAACAGTGTTTGGCCCTCATTGTTTAAGGAGGATGTTGTTTTTTTTCTCTTCAAGTCCTTTTTAAATAAACAATTTGCAGAACTGAGCATGTTGAATCATCTTAACAAAGCAAAAAAGGCCCCTTTGTGAGAGCAAATATCTTTCTGTCTCCATGTGTATGTGTACGTAAGACTTTGTGTGTGTGTGTGTGTGTGTGTGTGTGTGTGTGTGTGTGTGTGTGTGTGTGTGTATTTATGTGTGTGTACTGCCAGAAGACAAAATAGAAGACTACGGTCAAATTTGTAAGAAAAATCCACAATGCGTTTACTAACACTTTGAAGATTAAAACTCACCAGACAATCAAAGTTTACAGTATGCTCAGTTTTAGTAAAATATACTTAATTTCAGATTATCAGGTGACAATAGCCATTTTGTTTTTACCACTTATTAACAAAATTTCAATCCTCTTGGCACAAATCATTTCCCACCTCGATGAGAAGTTACATTTCTATTCTTTCAGCAAGGAAGAACACAACGTTTGGAAAAATCTAAAGAATGAGCATCGCTCAAAAACCCAAAGCACTTCTTCTTCTCCCTTCTACTGAAGCAGCCATCTCAAGCACGAAAACAAAGATCTAAGAGGAGGACAGGAAAACATACATTCCTGGTTTTAAGGACCAGCTATTCCAATGTGACAGATTCTTTACTTAATTCATCTTTAATCAACCTAGAACAACACTAATGCTTTAAGGGAATATCTGCGTATAAATTTGATCATTGTTCCTTAAGGTCCAGCCACTACAAACATGGAATCAAGTCAATGCCTCCTAGCCTACTGATTGTTTTAGTTTCTTTCTTTAATTGGCTTGTTGATATGCGAGGTTGGAGGTTTAGTTCAAGGTCTCAAACATGCTACAACCAGGTCCTACCTGCAAACTATATTTAGATTTCTGAACCATTATTTCTTAAAAATGTTCCTCTTAAAATTTCTCTCACAAACTTCAATTTCTTGGAAAAGTGGGTTCAGTTTGACAGAAGATGAGATTTTTGATTATACTTATGTTTGAGTTATCACTTTATTTAACACTAAAGACAGCATTTAATTTGTAATAATATTTCTTACTTTGGATCTAATGTAAGTAAGCAACTGCTGCAAGTTCCTGGTGCTACAGCTTCCTACTATGATGAAATGCACCTTGAGCTTATGGTTGTACACCATTGTCAGAATTACTGGTCTCAGCAGCTCAAGAAGAAAGAAAAAGAGAAAGAAAGACAGACAGACAAAGGGGGGGAGGAAAGGAGGGAGGGAGGGAGGGAGGGAGTAGAGAAATGAAGGAAAGAAGAAAGAAAGAAAGAAAGAAGGAAGAAGGAAGGAAGGAAGGAAGGAAGGAAGGAAGGAAGGAAGAAGAAAGAAAAAAGAAAAGAAAAGAAAAGAAAAGAAAAGAAAAGAAAAGAAAAAGAAAAGAAAAGAAAAGAAAAGAAAAGAAAAGAAAAGAAAAGAAAAGAAAAGAAAAGCTTTCCAGTGTTTCACTGCAGAGGGGAACTGGACATTTCCTTAGTCATGATGGATATGCTAACATTAAAGACAGTGCTATTACTTTAGAGATCATGCTGACTTCCTACATATACTTATCTGTGATGTCATGATTACTAAAGTTAGATTTTTGGTTTTTGTTTGTTTTGTTTTGTTTTGTTTGCAAAAAAGAAAGAAAGGAGGAAGGAAGGAAGGAAGGAAGGAAGGAAGGAAGGAAGGAAGGAAGGAAGGAAGGAAGGAAGGAAGGAAGGAAGGAAGGAAGGAAAGAAAAAGAAAGAAAGAAAGAAAAGAAAAAGAAAGAAAGAAAGAAAGAAAGAAAGAAAGAAAGAAGAAAGAAAAGTTAAAGGGCTGCCTGCAGGACTCTTGCATAGTAGTCTCCTTAACCCTCTTGTAAAATAGAAAAGAAAAGACACTTTGATGGAGTTGTTCTTATCCTCCCAGGCTGACTAAGTGATGGGGTTTGTCCTCTCTCCACAAGTGCATCTGAAATGTCAGTAACTCGTAGCAAAGAGCAATGCTGTCCCATGTTCTGATTATGACTACCAAAATGACACATGCACGAAGAATGAAATTATGCCATTTCAATTCAGGTAGGAGCACCTGATAGGGCATTTCACAACCATTTGAAAGAATTAATAACTCTGGAAACGCAGGAAAACTTCTCATAAC
This sequence comes from Mastomys natalensis, assembly GCA_021653895.1. Classification (NCBI taxonomy): domain Eukaryota; kingdom Metazoa; phylum Chordata; class Mammalia; order Rodentia; family Muridae; genus Mastomys; species Mastomys natalensis. Next base: position 1,005 of record JAJTUV010001817.1, on the reverse strand, counting down.
ACAACACTAAGAAAACATAGTAGGCTGTAAACTGTTAAGTAGGGTGTGTTTTGAATGTAGGGAATATGCATTTATAGGAGCTTTGAAAAGAAGTGAAAACATTGGTCTCGGGAGAAGTTGTAGAGCAATTTTAGTATGTAAGATCTTTTAGGACAAGGATATGGCCCTGAAGCTAAAGGCAAATGCTACCAAGCTGATAACCAAAGTTCAATTCCCGGGACCTAATATGGCAGAATCAAAGAACCAACTTGTACAGTTATCTTCTGACCTTCACATACATGCTCAAAAAACAGGCACCCAAACATTTAATGCACACCAAAGAAATAAAACGTAGCTACTAAAATGGAAGGGGCTATGGGCTGGAGAGATGGCTCAGCAGTTAAGAGCATTAACTGTTCTTCCAAAGGGTCCTGAGTTCAATTCCCAGCAAACACATGGTGGCTCACAACCATCTGTAATGGGATCAAATACGTTCTTCTGGTATGTCTGAATAAGTACAACACACACGCATGAACACACACACACACACACACACACACACACACACAAAAGAGAAACGTACTCACATACAGTCACAACAGGCTTTTTTTTTCCAAAGCAGTATAACTGGTTGCAAAATAGAAATGAGTAATTGGTACACCAGTATGGCCCCTACTCAGATACCACTTAATGTGGCACTCAACTATTCAAGAAAAACAACTTTTCCAAATGTTATTTCTATGAGCGCTGATCCAAATTGGTGCTCAGATATAATTTTTTTCTTCCTTTGACCACACATTGAAATGGAAATAAATAACAGATCATTTATAGAATTTGTGAACTGTTTTGTTATTACTGTGTTTTAATTTTAGGAAAAAGAACCCATTGCTTTTCAGATTCAGAGCAGGCATCCACAGTTAAGAGTCCATGACTGATACTACTGTGAACTATGGAGAAGATGACAGTTGATAGCCCTTCTTCCAATCTTCCAGGTTTAACCACCTTGCTACCTTCTCTCCAGCAATG